>JAQMCW010000037.1:24983747-24996175 GCA_030068335.1 Chrysichthys cranchii | reverse complement strand
ATATTTCACACTGTCATATAGATGAAAAGGCCAAAATTGCACTACGTGAAGCCTTTTCATAGGCCCTGACACGCATACCTCAGCAATTTTCCAGCGTCAGCCATTTTTATTTATTAAACATTGATACTTTTATCTGTTCATAGTCACGCTTACTGTTGTAGATACCTTTCCTTTCTTCATTTCAGTCGTTTTACATTCGGTTAAATTCAGCCTGGAAACGAGTCCCGCCCCCACCCAGCTGAATCAGAGCCACTCGGCTGCAACAGAGAGTCAGTGGGTTTGATTGAAGGGAGGTGAAGGCTTGTCAAAGTATTCATTACAGTTCACCTTGCAGGCTCTAAGGAGCTTTAAAACTCACAAACCACTTCTTTAATATGATGCATGCTGTGTTAGGAGGTTAAGCCAGTGAGTTAAGAATGTGTTTGTTCTTTAAGTCTGGTCAGGTGATTTAATGCTGCGGGAAAGTACCGTTATTCCACATGTCATACTCATTACTCCCATCAGTCAGCTCATACAGAGTGCGCTCCATCCTTCACTCTGTCCGGTCTGCATTTATTTTTCAGACAAACCGCAAGTCAGAATGAGAGATTTGATGTGTGTGATGTGGCTGCAAATGTCCACATTCAAGGACATGGTGCGCTGGTGCATTTCAAACACACTCTGTTTGGGATGGTTTATGTGAGAGAATGATGTTCAGCATCCGGAACGGAATCTATTGGCTGATAAAAAGCGGCCAGTATAAGTTATCAGGAACTCATAAAAGTGAAAATTACACTGGATTCACGAGTGTTGTGCTATTTTAAGCATTATGGACGCTGACCCTGAGGTCACTTGTGGCTTGCAGATGGCATTAATGAGTGTGTGAATACAGTTCATTCACAAGTTTCACATCCACTCCATGGGACATTGTGATATAGAGTCTCCAGGCAGTGATGTTTAAAGGGGCTTTTTGTCATTTTTTTGGAATTTTTTTTGATAGCCTCCTGCCTACGATAGTGAATTAAGCTGGCGAGATTTCACACTTCAATTCCAGCCATGTCCATACCTTGTGTCCAATGTGATGAGTTGTTCCAGCTGAGAGTAGTGCTCATTTCTGGGCCAGAAATATGAGAAATATGTACTCGTAGTCTTAGATGGAGAAACTAGTACAGCTTTTCAAATGTGTTAGTTATTGATGACTTTATTTGTAAACAATGAGTTTTATACATGTACAGTGGTACCCCGCATAATGAACGCAATCCATTCCAGCGGCGCGTTCGTTGTGTGGGGAGTTCGTTGTGCGAAACGCAATTTTCCATAGACTTCTATGGGAAATCGTGTAATCGGTTCCAGGTCGCCGCGAAAAATCGAGAAAAGTGAAACTGAAACCACCCCCTGCTGATGATGCTTTGTCTTCATCTGAGACACATGTGGCCGGATTCCGCCATTTTATTAATGTAAAACGTGATTTTTTTCACATGCAGCATGCGGTTCGTTGTGCAAAACACGTTCGTTCTGCGAGTCACGCACGTGTTCATGGCGGTGTTTCTTCTGTGGGGCATTTGTTAACCGGGGTACCACTGTATTTTATATGTACACCTATCAGCCATAATATTAAAACCACTGACGGGTAAAGTCCAGGGGTCAGGGGGTGAGATGTTAGGCAGCAAGTGAACAATCAGTTCTCGAAGTTGACATGTGGGAAGCAGGAAAAAACATAAAAGCATGATCGTAGATGAGCTGAAGATTTGGTTGTGGTTTTATTTATTTGTTTGTTTGTTTGTTTGTTTGTTTGTTTATTTACACCTCGAAAGATGTCCTATTCAAGGTCGCTTTACAAAATAAATTCACAGCAATCACAAAAGCACAAACGCGAAAAGCGTCTTCCAAACATCATCCTTTCACTGCTATCAACACGACAAAGATTAGAAAAAGAAGTTCAATAGGAAACCGTGACAGAGAGAGGGAGACAAGGATGTGGGCTTTGTTTTACAATTGATCTGTTTGTAAGATGGGTGAGCGAAAGAGAGAGCTGTAGCTTTCTCTGGGTGTAGGTAGGGATATTTTCTAGCAACTTTTCCATTACTGCTCATTCCTAATGTGAGGAAAGGGAAGACTGGAAAATTAGATGAGAGCAATCGGGTATAGGTGGGCATCAGGATCCAACCAAGTAGTCATGGGAGCAGGCATATTTGACTCTCATGCTAGCGGGAATAGGTGTTTTTTTACCCTGAAGCTGATATTAGTGAGCAGTTTTTACCTTCATGCTGGGCAGGTTTGGTCTGAATTGGTTATAAACATGCACACCTCCAGCAGGAAGGCAACAGGAAAATCTGAGTGAAGGACACAGAAAAGGGAAGTGTCCTTGTGTTGTGTGTAACTAACAGACCATTAGGAGTGTTTCATACCAAAAGAAAGGTG
Source organism: Chrysichthys cranchii (assembly GCA_030068335.1). Taxonomy (NCBI): domain Eukaryota; kingdom Metazoa; phylum Chordata; class Actinopteri; order Siluriformes; family Claroteidae; genus Chrysichthys; species Chrysichthys cranchii. Next base: position 24,993,775 of record JAQMCW010000037.1, on the reverse strand, counting down.
TAATTTCCCAAAACACAGTCACGCCTAATGGCAAAATCAATTGCACTAGGACCGATAATGTGACTGTCCTGAAGTGATTCACTGCTTGCGCAGCACTGAGCGCATGATTCTGGCAATCTGAGGATCAGTGTGAAAGGTTCCTGAAAAGTTGAAAAGGCGGTGAGTCAGATACATCTGTGCAGGATGAGAAATACACTTCCCGCATTACATGAATGCACTAAAAACTCAATGAGGTTGTGTGTATAGACAAGGAACGTGTGCACATTTGTGCTGAAATCTCAACGTTTTAGTTTTGTTTCCCCACACCCCAAATTTCTAGGCCACTCTAAAGCTTAAAAAACAAAAAATAACCACATAAATAAAAATATAAACCCTTTTTTTTTTTTTTTTTTTTTTTTTGAGACATCAGCACACTACCAACAGACCAGACTGTTTGGATGCAGTCTTACTTTAGGCAGACTCAACTGTCCCGTTCCATGTTTTTGATGCTGCTTTGAGTGCATATGAATGCTTTTTTCTGCTTGCTTTGAGATGATGTATAGATAATACAAGCTCTAGCGCTTATCTAAGATTATTATATATTTGTCTAATAGTAAAAGTCTCGCTCTCTCTTTATCTCATGCACACATTCATACAGACAGATGCACTAATGATAATCATAGGACGTGCATCCTAATGTGATTTTATGGGAATGTGTGAGTGCCCTTTTATCCCCTTTTTTTTGTCATACCATCTATTGTGTGTGTGTGTGTGTGCATGTTTGTTCCCTGGGTGTCCTCTGCGGGAGTGCGTGTCCTCAGGGACTCGTATTATTAGTTGAGTAATTAAGATAAATGCGTTTTTAATTGCCAGGGCGATGTGTGTTAATGAGCTAGTGAGTGGAGATTAGCATATCCAGCACCCTTGCTTTCTCTCTGACTCATGCTTTCTCTCGCTTTTCCTCACCGTGTGCAGCTAGGAGGTTGCTGATAAGCTGTTTGCCGTATAATCACCTTGGTAATCACGTACTCCGAATGGTTCAGATTGGATCAAATCCTCCTACTACATGTTAAATACAATTGTTTACATTTCTCCCCGTGACAGGGTTTCAGAGTTTGAGCATTATTGAACTTGATTTCAGAGGTGCGTTTTGGCTCTCAGTGCTTTCTCCGCTGCTCTCTGTCTGCTTCAGAGCATTATGAGATGGCTTTGAAGCATCTCAGGTGGAAAATTTTCTCTCGGAGTGTTGAACTCCGGGTGAAACAGAGGGTAGGGCTCCAAGTCTTGGAGAGCTGTGGTCCAAGCACATTCTGGTCATTTTCTCACTCGTACACATCAACTAAACCCTGGTATTTACCTACTGAGTTGAATCGGGTGTCTTTGAGGGGTGAAATCATTAAACAGGCCTGGACTCTGGTCCCCCCAGACCTGGAGTTGTGCTCCCTTACCTTAAAGCAAGAGATGAATTTGAAAGAGATGGTTATTCCAACATCAGTGCTGATGCTGATGCCAAACTCAATCATCAAAAAAATTACATTAATGAAGTAGAAGAATGTTTTCATGAAATCACGTTGACTTGTGACATTAAGGACTTGAGGACAGACTCCAACTCCGGAGCTTTGAGTCATTATTTTTGTTTGGAAATGTTGAACACATGCAAGGATTTTAAACACTTAATGAGTCATTCTGAATCATAATTACAGGATCTATAGAAGGTTTTACTAATGATTTCATAGAATCCAAAAAAAAAAAAAAAAAAAGACTGCAAATTTAACTTGAGACAGACTTGCTGGAGTATGCACTGTAGTCAATTCTAAATAGAAAATGAAACTAATTTTCTCCTCTGTTGGCCAAAGTATAAATCAATGTGCTTCGAGATGATTCTCTTTTCTGAAAAACTCTGTATTTGGAAAGGAAGCTGGGAATGCTGAACTTTGACTAAAAAATACAGTGGTACGCGATCTGTAGGTCGGCTTGTGGCGGACTAGGACACGGGAACGCGGAATGGCATGAAATGTGGTGAAATCGGCAATGTTACATCTCAAAAAACTGTCGTATCCCAAAGCAGAAAATAGCCCGACATCAACCTCGTATCTCGGAAATGTCGTAACCTGGGTCGGTCGTAAGTCAAGGCACCACTGTATTTAAAAATGCTAAGTACAAAAATGTTTTGTAATACTTGCGTGACTTGGTTGCGCTCCGATATAATTGTAATCTTATTCCTATAAATATATTATATTATATATTATATATATTCATGTATACTTTTTTTTTTCTTTTTCCTTCTTTCATTAGGCCATTGTATATATGCTATAAACATATTTATACGTAATAAATAAAGGGCTGTCGTTTTCCTGTGGAGAGAGCGGTACTGCTTTAGATAGGTGCTGGATTTAAACGTGTTACCAGTTGGCTAGCCTTATGAATGACCTCTGTTGGATTTTTTTTTTTTTTAAGTGATAAAACACATCATTTATAAAGTGCATCTTCTTTAGCAGGGATTGAATCGCGAAATCCTGTGAAAGCACCTTAAATGCAACAGAGGCCATGCCTCCTCCATGAAGGCTAACAACCACAGAGGCCACGCCTCCTTCGCTCACCGTGTTCCTAAATTTCAGTATTGAGCAAAAATAATCATGATTGTTATTGTTAGCTATTGTATTAACCAGGAGCTCTAGTCAAACCCGAGACTTGTGTGTCAATTTTTTTTTAAAGCTTTAGGAGCTTCAGTTGGATTCAGATTCCACTGTAGGTATATCACACTGGATTAAAGTGTTTGCTGAAGGGGGAAAAAAAAATCTAGGTATAAGGTTGCACTGTGTGCCAATAAAGCTTTGTAGAAGAAACGAAACAAAGTGTGTGAGAGAGAGAGAGAGAGAGAGAGTGAGTGTGTACGTATGGTGCTGCTGGCACAATGTCACAGCTGTGACCCTCTGCGCTTCTTAAAACTGCAGGCCGTTCTGAACGTGTGTGCGCGCACGTGTTCTGATAGTAAGAGAAAGGCATAAGAGATGTGTGACTTGTGTGTCCATCCTCTTGGCAGTCTCGAAAGGGTCTTCAAAGTGCACTCATGTCTGATGAATATATGATGAAGTGCCACAGGAGAATGAGGACGAAAAAAAAAAAAAACCCACTCCCAGATATAACCTGCTAACCCTTTCAGCTACGGTGGCCTTAAGGGCTAACGTTCAAGTCTAGTGAAATCAGTCCGGCCTCCAGAAGGAGATAAGGGAAGGATTTGAGAGTCTCAGCTCCCATCAGGATCCCATTTGCATAGTGAGTAGTGAGTGGTATCTGCGCAGTTAGAGTTCTGCACGAGTGACCACATGCTTCCGAGTTCAAATCCCAGCCTTGTCGGAAAGCCTTCAGGTTTTTACTCCAGATCCTGAATTTGAAGAATTGATCTATCTTCCGGTTCTGGTCTAGTTAGCCTAAAAGAATGGCTTCGTGAGGACATGAGAAGGGTGTGACCTTAGGTAATCGCAGTCATCTGTGTTTACAGTATGATTACAGAGGTGAATAGTTATATTTAATATATATAAAAGCACAGTTGTCCCTTTTATCAGATATATTAGTGTACATTTGTACATACAGTGGTACCTTGACTTACCAGTTTAATTAGTTCCCTGACCGAACTCGTTTCTCAAATTACTCGCATGTCAAAGCAGTTTTCTCCATTGAAATGAATTGAAAAGCCGTTAATCCGTTCTGGACCGCCCCCCAAAACACCGCAATTTTTTTGTCACATGTTTTTAAATAAGAAGAATGTACTTATAAATAACGTACGTTGTATAAAAAACACAATACAGTAGAATGTCCTGCAGGAAACTGGTTTTATTAAGTAAAATGTACAGCATTTACCTTGGAGATCAGGCGACTTGAAGACGCTGACGGAGGTGGAGGAGAAAGGCTGAATTGAATAACTGAATCTTATTCGCTGATTTATGCCCTTTTCGCCACACTTTCCTCACTTTCATCTGCAGGGTTTTTTTTGATAAAAACCTGTCCAATGAGGTCTGTTTCATCCTCCCTTTCAGAGTGGTTCTGAAATGAGTTAGGGCACGTGTCATTAAATAGCGCCGTCACACGCCCAGTTGCAACACTCACTTTCTGTGGACCGACTGGCACCAACTAGTGGTGGGGTATCTGAAGCTGGCTCGTAACACGAATTTCAGGTCTCAACTCAAAGCAAAAAATCGCCCAAGAGACGGTTTGTATCTCGAAAAACTCGTTAGTTGGGACACTCGTAAGTCAAGGTACCACTGTATGCTGTTACTTAATGCAGTCCATCGCTTTATATGGTGCACCAGCAGTACAATGGTTTTTACACACCTCAGCATCAGTGATGGGTTGAGAAAACTCCACTCACCAAAAATAACCAGCCAACCGTGTTGCTGTGATGACGAGTGAAACTGACACTGATTTAAAGACAAAGAATCATTAACACGTCGAGCTCATGGGGGGGGGGTTATGTGCTAGTGTCTAAGATCTGTATTCCGACTTAAACCCTAAAGATTTAACTCAGACTTTCTCAAGAACCAATTTTTTCCCCCAGTAAAATTAGGAATTAATTTAAAGTGAGCTATAAGTATATCAGGTAAGTACTTGCTCTGCAGGGGGCATATACGGTTCTTTATAGGAGCCCAGAAAATCAACTTCCAGACGTGCATAAGCAGCCTCTGAATATGCATAAGCTTCCCTGCATAAATATTGATGTAACCTTTGGTGTGACGGCGTGTGCCCACGGCCGTAACGGTACTCTCACGAGGTCCAGAAAAAGGCATGCCTAATAAAGTGCTCGAAACTAAAAGGCAAAATGGTGTTGAATTTCTTTATTGCTATCACAATTAAAATGTAATGTTCAAAGTTTCACATTGAACATTTAACACATTTTTAAAAGTCATTGTGATATTTTGGAGTGGTACAGTGGTTAGCAATGTCACCGCACAGCATGAAGGTTCTGGGTTCATTCCTGAGAAGTGTGCATGTTCTCTCTGCGTGGGTTTCCTCCGCGCATTCCAGGTCCCCTCCCACAATCCAAAGACGTGCAGATTAGGTCAATTGTTTACTCCAAATTGCTGAGAGGTGTTTGAATGGTGGTTCGTCTCTGCGTTCACCCTGCTATAGCAACCTGCCCCGGGTTTACCCCGCCTCTCGCCCCAAAGACAGCTGGGATTGGCTCGAGCTTCCTCACACTTTTTAATGGATAAGCGGTATAGATGAGGGATATTTTGATGAATATTGCATTTAGGTCAAAAATATGCTTGTGTTGTCCTGTTCAGATACGCCACAGCTCGAACACGCCCACAAACACGCATTACATTGTTAAACCCTCTTGTCCATCTGACAGATTCGTGTGTTTCAAGTGTGAAACAGCTTTAGCTCTGTTATGTTCTTCTACAGGATCTTTATCGAACCACTCTGTGGCTTTTCAATTAGCACCAGGAGAACTGGACTCAATTCTGATAGCTGCACTAATCCTGCATACATACGCTCACACACAGACACGAACATCCACACACACACACACACACACACACACAAGCTCATTTGCCATGTGCTTTGTGCAGCCTATTTAGAGGCAGTAAGCTGTGACTGTTGCTGGCAGCAGCGTGTGTGTGATCTGGAAAATCCACTTTTCCCATTCTTTATCAGAAAGCATTCATGTGTGATAGCTGGGAAAAAAAACTATTCCAGCTTTAAAAAAAAAATAAAAAAATAAAAATTTTATACATCTTATCTTTAATGGAATCTTGTTACTTTTTCTAGCTCTTTTCCCGAGGCTGCTCTTACTTTACGTCATGTACAGAGCAGTACAGGGATCATCCAGGTTCAGACACTGCACCGTCATCCGCATGGTGGTGATCTATTCAAATCCGGGTTCTGACACCGGAATGCGTAGACGGAAAAAAGAAAAAAAAAACAACAACATAGTGACGCCTATTAGAGCCATGTACGTGTCGCAGGCATTCAAACCTCTAGAGTCAGGTCAAGGATTCGGGGCTGATGAGCTAAATCGTTTGTGGACCTGTCTTCAAGAATAAAGATGACATTTTTCTTTTTGCAGACTGGTCAAAGATCACAGTCTGCTTCATGGCTTTGATGATCTCTCCTGGGTTCTGAGGGATCTGGATAGAGAGTTGCCTTATGACCCAGCTAATAAATTGTGTGGCAGTGAGATATTCTCTCTCTCTCTCTCTCTCTCTCTCTCTCTCGGATTCACTCTGATCATGATCACGAAAACAGACACGGCTTTCATTTTTAATCCACATCCTGGCAGACACGCATAGTCGTGTTTTTCCTTTTTTAAATTCATCCACTGCTGCGTCACTCTTGAGTAAAGCCCTTCAGAAGTGGCCTTGATCTACTGTGTGTGGGTTTTTTTTTTTTTTAATGTTGGTTTTTAAATAATCTGTTTCAGTTCCAATAACCAGTTTAAAATTTTGACCACACCAAGGACCATTAAAATTAGTGGAAATGTAATGTTCTTGATGGACTCGAATATCACTGTGAGCTTTAGCCCCGTCAATGATGGCACTTGTGTGAACACGCCTGCCGTCAGAAGAATCCGTAAGCACGTGAAGGCATTTACTGTATTTCCAAAATATTGGGTATTAAAAAAAAAAAGGGCAGAAAATCTAAAGCAATAGCATACTTGAGTTGGACATCCATTAAATCGAACATGAACCTTGAAATTATGAACACTTCACATTATGCCCTTCCGACTCGGCTGAAATGAAGCTAATTAAATACGCACTAAACCTCGCATTAGCCTGACCGAGGGCTAGGAATGTGCTGCACTTGTTTCGCCTGATTAAGCACGGAGATGAAGAGCGTATGAGCGCGTGTGTGTGGTGGCGATTGTGTATAGGTTTTGACGGGCGAGCGAGGGTTCCATTAGTGTATGGTGAAGACGCACACGTCGGATAAAACACTAAATGTTTCCAACCCATTTTACATGACATTTCGGACACATTCAGAGACAGGATTGATGTGCTTTAGTTTTATTAGCATCTGCCTTGATTTGCGAAACACTCTTAGCCTGTGTTTTACGAATGCTTGACTTCTCCTCACACCTCAGTCTCATTCTTCTGCAGAGACTGAAGAACAGGAAGACGTCTGGAACGATCAGCCAGTTCTTAGAAACTGAACAACATTGTGAACGTTGCAGGAGACTTGTAGAGTATATTCAGGTTTAGGTTTATTTTTCATTCTATATTAATAATGTGTTGTAATTCATATCTGTGGTAGATTGTGTGTGCGCGCATGCACGTTTGTGTGTGTGTGTGTGTGCGCAAGTTCACTCACATGTGTGAGTTGTGGATGGCTCAGCTTCTCATTTTCCAGCTCACTACTGGCAATAATGTGAAAAGCTTTGGCAATCTGCCCCATGTTCCACACCCCTGTGTTGACCCCTGCACACACACACACACATACACACAATTTACAGTACTATTAAGCAATTATTCTTTTGTGGAAATTCATACCACTTCTGGTTTAACATATTCAGTCTATTCATATGCCATCATGAAAATATCTTGCATTCGGTATAAAAATCACAGTTTTACATGTTTAGAATTTAGCTTTGATGACATTAATGAAAAAACACCTTGCTGTGTTTTGAACAGATCTGTTGTCCTAAGCAAAATCCGAAACATGTGCGCACGACCTGAAGAATTGGAGTGCGGGTGCTTGCCATTTTTGAAACGTGTTCATTTTCAGCCGGCACGTTTAACTTTTCCTATCCAGAGTTCATTTGAATCCTGAGGACAGCAGAAAACGCCAAGTTTTTATGTAATTACATTCCGTCTTCCATATGTTTCATTTATTTTAATTGATTTCTTCCATAAGCCTTGTCACTAACCCCCCCCCAACTCAGTAATTACCCTCAACCTCGATAAACTGAAATACGTGGCGCTTTCCGCTAATCTCCTGCTATTATTTTAGAAATGTTAGTAGATATGGCCTTCAGTTTGCACGTGTGGTGGTTTCGAAGAGACCTCGCTGTGGAGAGAGCAGTGACTTGGAGCTTATTATGGCTCAGATCTGCTCTGTTACTTTTGAAAAACTATGCAATCTAGTGCAGTAGAAAAAAAATTGTTTATACGCACATGTACACATGCGTAAGTGGTTCACACGTGTATTAAACGATACATGCATACAGATGAGACATGTTCAGCTTTCTGTGCTGCGCGCGTGTTCACTCTTACACCTTTTTGTGTGTCTTTGACTCACAGACATTCCTCTATCTTGTTATCTTGCCCGCCTCCGCAGGTGTGAGTGACAGGTGAGGGGGCAGCGGGCCGTTCAGTACACGGCTGTTTGTGTTATATTGTCATTCTGGTCAAGCACACAAAGCAATTTCGTGCCATCATGGATCCATTGACCCTCTCTGTATGACTGGTCACTAAACACGTACCATTCGGCTTTGTGATTGGGCCACCAGTGCGCATGAAGTAAGGCGGGGCTTAGATCAACCCCATGCTCACTTTCAAGGTTAACTCTACAGAAATTTTCCAATTACTCCAGTCATTTTTTTCATAGTTGCGTCGCTTGAAATGATTACCTTTTTAGATTTTTTTTTCTGTGAATATAAAATTTATAGGTATCGCTATCCTCACTCGGTAGTAATATGACAGCAAATAGATATTTAAGGCCAAGTTGTTCTTCCAAGTGTAATTTAGGGCTTAGTTGTTGTAGCTTGTTAACACTACTGTGTTGCTGTTTAGCTCTTTGTACACAAGCCAGTTTTCTTGCTTTTTCTTTGGTGAGAAATTAATGCAGGGGTATGACCGCAAAAAAAAATCTGTCAGCACATTAGGATTTTCAAACCCTTTCTGGACAATAAGGTTCAGAAATAAGTTACAGTAAGTCTGCATATTGCCAACTTTGTACATATAAAACTGTAAAAAAAAAAAAAAAAAAAAAAAAAAAAGGTAAATTGATTTCCAGATAAAATGTGCACTTTTTGGTTAAAAAAAAAAAAAAAGTTTCTAAAATAAGGTGCATTACATTTTGCAGTGAAGCTCATCATTCAGCTGATTTTACAAGTAATGCGAACAGGTATTTAGTACAGATATATACATGGTTTCTTCCTAGAATTTCCTTCATAAGTTTAGGAACATGTGCTAGACAAAAGGAGTGACACATTGAGAAGTATTGTACCGTAATTAATGTCTCAGGGTAGCACTCGAATATATTTATAGAACACCTCACATGGTCTCCGACGTCGTCTTTAGTCCTATTCGGGTGTAATTAGCTTTTCAGGATGACAGCCATGATGAAAATATTTGCACATCTCCTCCGTGATTTAAAAAAAAGAAAAAGTCTTGCATCCAGACAGCTATAAATTAATTCTGTCAGCTTCCCCGTCCTCCTAAACTGCCTGTTTGTAACTCGCACAGTGATGCATTCATATTAGTGTATAATTCAGTTATTTATAGACCATCACAACCATGATATCATTGCATAAGCAGTAGGTTAACGGGTGAGGCTTGATACCGGCTTCAGCTGCTATTATAATGGTCGATTTAATCAGCCTGTGGAACTGGTGCTCTTGTTTGGTTTTCTTTTTTTTTATTTTATTTTCTTTTTTTTTAAATGGTCTCTCAGTGGAGATGTTACATAGACAGTGCCCTGAGCAAGAACATTTTATTAACGAAATGTCATACAATCTTGTATTTTGCGATTGCTGGAAATAAGTCAAGTAGCAGTGGGGTTAAAAACTTTTGCTCAGAGCTGACATCTGCCTACTACAAGGGTCTTCAACCTGGTCCACAAAGGACCTGTCTGGCTGCAAGCTTTCATTCCACCCAGGCAGGAGTCGTAACCCTTTCCTATTGTTCATCTTGGGCTTCAATCAACTACCAATTTGGCTGGAATGAAAACCTGCAGCCACACTGGCCCTCTGTGAACAAGGTAGAAGAACCCTGGTCGACAATGTCCCTTGTAGCTGCTCCCAAAGATTTTCTTCCGGTCAGATAAAACCACGCTTCAACTGATACTTGATGGAGTTTTATTGTCTTCACTTTACATTTTCAACACGCTCA
>JAQMCW010000037.1:24971950-24983646 GCA_030068335.1 Chrysichthys cranchii | reverse complement strand
CAAATCAGCAAACCACAAAATGAAATCAGTTAACATTTTCAACTCAACTGCATAAGAACTGTCTTCATACAAACGTTGGAGCAACAAAGAAATTGGCACATTTACAGCGACAGCTACATCCCTCGTGTTCAATGATACTGGTTTATTGGTTTATTTTCATGATTACGTGTCAAACCTTCAATCATCATCATCAAAGCCAGTACATTGTACCCCACAAAAGTATTCTTATGTAATGTTGACCTTTTCCAGGTTTTACATCATTAAAACCTGGAACTGAATTCGACTTCATTTGAATTTGACACACAATATTAAATTGGAATTAAAAAAAAAATTCAATATGTTGCGCACTCAAATCATATCCCCCAGGATAATGCTAACTGGGGAAAAAATAATAATCACTGTAGTGCTACACATGTCATTGAAATCCCAAGCTGAAAAGATTGAACTATTTATCCAGTCTTTGCAAAAGGATGGCAATCTTAGAACACGCTCATTCGCCAAGACTCAATTTTCAGCCGGGCGACTTTTCCGCCGTCCTTTTTCCCCCCACTTTTGCTACCACCTCTGGCCTCAATCCTCAGAAATTACCCTCAAGGCTGTATCTTTTAGCTGCCTTTGGTTTGTTGTCGCTGGCCCTTTGTCACCCCACTCACAGTTGAACAATGGAACAACCAGGCCCAAGCATACAGCGACTGAAAAGCAAGTCAGACCTGAGGTTAATCTCTCCTGCCCTCACTTCTGTCAACGTGACCCCATTCTGCCATTATGAGCCCTTGCGTTCAAACACTAGTTCACTTGATTCAGGCTAACAAGTACAGCAACAAACATGACACATAGGGCTGGGGTTTAATGGTAACCATTTGAACCTGAAAGCATACACAATTCCACAACAGTGGCACTGATACTGAAGTCATTATGGTTAATGTTTACAAAATGTTGCCGAGCCTGAGACAGTGTTTTTCATTCATTGAATGCTGCAGCAATTTGTTGGTTCCCTGATCCAGACCCCGGTCCTCCAGGTGATGCCTCTGGTCTAGTGTCAGAATTAGCCAAAAAGACATGAGATGCCGTTTTATGGCCCACAACCCATAGGACCTGGTGGGGAGAATGGAAGAAAAGAAAAGAAAAGACGCCCTCATGCTCATTCGTGGTCTTTTCATTACTTTGCTGCTCTTTGGCATAAAGTTCACCCGTTCCATTCACATCATTTCATCAGTGATCGTTTTATCTTCATTTTGTTAGCTCTAAACTCGTTCTCATCACTTTGTTGCATTGCTGCTGGTGAACGTAAAGTTGAATTTGAAGTAGATTCATGTGCAATTTTTTTTTTTTTTTTGGTTTTGTTTTGCTTCCAGTACACATCTCTGATTTATGAATTGACTTCGGTTGAATTGACCGTCACAAAGCTGCTCTGTAGATTTAGAGAATCCTGATGTAGAGAGGAACCAGATTTGAAAGGGTATCCATGACTCCAGATGTGTAGCTACATGTATAATTAATAAGTCATTACTCCTGTACAGCTGTCCCAAGTGTACTGAAAGGATGCTGTGTACATGTCCAGGGATGAGCACAGGCAAGTCTTTATGATCACTGCAGCATCTAGGCGGTATTCAGATGAGATTTAGCCACTAATGCAAGGATGAGAGAGACTTGGGCAATTTTGAGAAGTTGAACTCTTTAGGGTATCCATGTGGGACTGGCGACAGCTGTATGAGGTGAGTCAGAAGTGGAGAATCTCCAATCATCGGGATTAATCAGGCAGGTTGAGAGGGTTATAGGAGCTACAGCACAGTAGAAGTGTGTCAGGATCAGGCACAGGAATCACATCAGGCAGTAGGAGTGGGTGTGCAGTTTGGCCTTGGGGAATCAGTGGGAACAAAATGGCTCTGTACAAGTCACTAAAAGACGTGGGCTATTAAACAAGTCCAGTAACACTTTAAGGGCTGTTGCTCTGAGCCAGATTTGCTTCCAAGTTATGAACGGCGAGAAACCAAAAAAAATTCACACTTCACTGAGACATTATAAAGTGTATCAAACAACAAGCCTGGGGCTCGTTAACGTGATCATTCCGACTCTGCCGTGGAAATCCTTTGGCGTTAAAATTGATCACAGATATCGAACAGCACCAGAGGATTCCTATTTGTTCCAGGAGTGCTAAAGCTAACACATTAATTTTTGAGTCCATTACAGGATTTCCGTCCTTCCTAGTCATATTTTATTACGTGGTTTCAGTGTGTACAGCTCTATTCTCCAGCGACGCCGTAATGAAAGTCATCATGTGTCCACTAATTTGTTGCTTGGCTGCCTTGCTAAATGCAACTGAGCATCACTATCGGCTATGCACATTTGCTAACCCGTAACTGTAGGCTAATTAACGCCGCTTGTGTTAGACTGTTTGAGATCAGGGTTGACGGAGTGGCTCGTGTAGTAAATCGGTCTGCTGCGCAGAGATAGCGGAGGAGGGCTGCTAAAGGCTGCCACTAGCAACGAGCTAGGCTTAGCGGTGGAAATGATGGACTGGGACTGGCATCGATTTCACAGCTCCTACACATGCAGCAGGCAAACAGGCACTGTGTGGGGGGCGTTTATGAGACTGGGTGTCGATCAGAGGGCATCGCTGGGTCATTTCACTAGTAACCTTTGAGTGAACAAGCTGGTGCTAGTTATGTACAGTAGTTGGTGCCAGTATGTGGTCATGATCGTAATTAACTCACTAATGAGGATTAAAAAAGGTCCGACTCTATTAGTTTGTAATTATAGAACTGGCTATTGTATGGGACCCAATTTCATTTGTTAAACCTCAAGACAATTTTAAATGGTGCTTTTTTTGCTTTTTTTTTTTTTTTATTAACTTTTTTTTTCCAATGGCCTCCAAGGACCCAAACTCTAATGTTGTGTGCCTTCCTATTTCTCCTCATGGTTTGTTTCTTAGCACCTAATAACTATTGAGCTTGATTAATGTCTTCAGACAGGAGGAGGTTTTGTAAAAGAGTAATCCCACATGGTTGTTAAGGGATGATCTTCCTAGGATATACACACACACACACACACACACACACACACACACAAGTTGGGAAAAAGTGTTTTGAACTGAAATGAGGACAGCGGGGTCCCTTGAGGATAAAACGCTTACGATTTGGTGTGTGTTGAGTTCAGAGGTTTTTGTATTCACAGTTTAATCGGCATTTTATGTCGCATATTCCTAAAGTGACGAGGAGCAGTTCTGAGATCTACATTATTTTTTTTTTTTTTTGGCATTTTTGACTTGTTTAATAGATGTTTTAATGTTAGGAAGCACAAAAAAAACCTATGAATGCACAGGAAAAGAACAATAGACTTTAAAAGCTTAAATTTAACCCGTTGTGGGAATTATTTCACACAGCAATCTGGACTGCGGCACTAAATGCTAGAGCCCTGCATTTAAATGTCATCTCTAAGTGAATTTCATGTCGTCATAACCTGTTATTTAATTGGACAGTTGGTTTTTAATACATCCGGAGGGGAAAAAAATCCCAGCAATCAGTTTCTGACTAAAGTTACTTGAGACTTAGGCCATCGTGATAATGTGAAATTTTTATCTGTCACGTATGAAGCTGTGTATGAAACGCCTTAAAAGTACATCACAGTTTTGGGGGGGGGGGAGGAATGTACCCATATTTAACGTGTGGTCATTTTGTACCTTATGAGGTCATTGTACACAAATAGGAGATTTTAAAAACATTTGACACCTTTCACACCCACCAGTGTAAACCATATCTTTATTTCTAGATCTAATGTGTTTTAAGGGAGTCAAAAACATCACGATTACAGCATTCATTCTTCGCAGCGATTATTTGCTCGTGGTTAGCAAACTGATTTAAGTGTAAAATATTTGATTATATTTTGAGTGAAGATGTCCGTCATTTTGGCTTGTGGTGCATATAGATATCGCATAAACTATTTCCCTAAGTGCGAGCATTCTCAGAGTTTTTGCTAATTCTAAGCTGTAATCAGCGCCGTGCATCACCGCCTTGCCCTCGGCAAGAGCTCAATATTTTCCTTATCGCGCTCTCTCTCTCTCTCTCTCTAGACCATGTTCCTATTTCTGCTCTGAGATTATCATCGTTTTCCAATCATTTTGCTTCACCCAGAGTAACGCCTCTTGACTCTAGTACTGGAGTCCACCATGCTAATTTTCTAAACAAAAATGACCAGGTCAAGAGTGCTCAGAATTTATGCTGGATATTTTGCGCACTGGTATTTCTCTCACACACACACACACGCGCGCACACACACACGCACACGCATGCGCACACATGCACACACAAGCTTCCACCACCCTCGGTCTGTTGGGTTTCCCGTTGCACAATGGTAGCAATTTGGATTGAAATGCATGAATCCATGCATGCTCTAATGCGCACAGTCTCAATTCAGTAGCGGCGCTTCGACAAAATGATTTTGTCATGTCCAATTTAGCATAACAATTGCTCTGACTTGAGCTGCCATCGAAAATGATTATGGGATGAAGAGATGGGAGGGAATGCAGGAGGGAAAGAGGACAGGGAGGATAAGGGGTATGCACTTTCAGGAGGTGAGGTGTGGTGTGAGCAGCACTACAGGCAAAGTGTACTTCATTCCTTCTCCATATGGTGAATATTTAGTGGGCAGAGTCTAAAAGCATGGAAACAACTTGATTAAATATCATTTTCAGGTAGGTGCTTAACAGAAGACGGATGTCCGTAGGACAAGCGCAGGACGCTTCCAGGGGAGCTCAAAGTATGAGATAAGAAAACGTCCTGCCATATGAGATGCCTCAGAATCAAAAACCTATGGAAAAATGACCTCAGGGACTAGTGTGATCCCGGAGAATCCCCTTCATGCTAATCCATGCTGTTTTATCCATGATCCTAAAAAGGCCAACCATATGATGTCCCATGTGGTGGTTTTATTTAAGATGTCTCATCAGTCTGGGACCAAGGAAGTCAAGCAGACTGTAACTGTTGTGGACTCCCCAGCCAGTTCGACTGATGCTAGCCAGTTGTGGCTATTTTGTAGCTTATGTGTACAAAATGCAGCAGGTGGAAGTAAACTAACTTAAATGCAATATGATGGTTCGTTATGAATAGCTTTGCTGGCCACTTCCCTGCACTGACTGTATTCATGAGTACTTTTGCAGTTTGGCGTGCTGGTAATGGATTTTATTGTGGCATGAATTTATAGCCCATAATGTTGAAGTTGGGGAAATCCATATAGTGTGTGAAATTTATTTACAAATAAAAAATTGGCTCTTGAGCAGTGAGTTGCCATCAGAGGTCACATAATTAGTCGAATGGAGTTCACCTGTGAGCAGATAATGTGGCAAAGTTTGTTAGAGAGCGGAGCTAAACGAGGAGCGTCACAAAGACCAAAAAAGCTTCCAAAACAATTCCAGGAGAAAGTATCAGTCAGGCTTTGGTTATAAAAAGAAAAAAAATCACCTTGAGGAGCATCATGAATCCTTTAATAATAATAATAATAATAATAATAATAATAATAATAATAATTTTTAAAAAAAGGAATGAATAGTAGGAAATACACAAACCTATCTGGAGGAGGCTGTCCACTAAAATACAGTGACCAGTGGGAGAGAAAGTTAGTCACAGAAGGCACGTGGCAAGTCTTGGTATGATGCTACCACCACCATGTTCTCAGGGCAATGAGCAGTTTTGGGTTTCTGCCAAGTGTAACGCTTCATGCCAGAGTAGACATGGAAGAAAAAGTATAGATTGTGTGTTGGTCATTATTAAAATTACCTGGATGCATCAGAGTTGAATAAATTGCGAATGGTTAGCAGACCTGGCCACTCATAATATTTTTTTTTTTTTTTTTTGTTTTTTTTTTGTTTTTTTTGTTTTGTTGGTTTTTTAAGTTGCAGCCTCCCGCTAATTTGTCCTGCTTGGTAAATCTGGTCCTTGGTCTTTTGCTTGCTTCTCTGACTACTGTCCTTTTCATCTGGTCACTACATTTTAGTGGATATCCTCCTCTAGGCATAGTCCCAGTTGTGCAATATTCTGTCTATTTTTTTTTTTTTTTTTTTTTTTTTTAAAAGTAATAGTTGTAATGGTGCTCCATGTTAACTCAAGTACCTTCACAAGTTAATAAGAGTTACTTTTCATCTCTGACCCTTACACACGCATAAGTTGCACCAAATAAAAAGAGGGTTTTATTGTGTCTTATTTGTGTTCGGGGGGGAAAAAAAAACCCCAACTTTTTTTGTTTGTTTTGCTTCTGTTCACTTCTTTCCTCTGTGTGTTTTAGGGAACACCAACAGCGTGTTTGCTCTTGATTATATCAGCGGATCTTTGACGGTGAACAGCCGCCTGGACCGAGAGAACCCGCTGTACGCTTCAGGATTCTCACTCACAGTCAAGGTGTGTGTTTACATTTAGCATGCAGTCTCAGGGCAATTAAAACAGATTGCTAGTCAATATCGCGCGACGGTGCTGTTGATTAAAACCAACGAACACCACGAGAGATTAAGAATACTCCAGATTCCCAGAGTCAGAGAGATGTGTGTGTAATTAAATGACGTGGTGCGTTTAAAAAAAAAAAAACAAACAAACAAAAAAAAAAAAAGGCCTTATTTCCATTCTCACACCCAGAAGTGTTTACCAGGCTAACGCATAGTATTTTCACATGGACAGGGACATGATGGAAATGTTCTCAGTAACATCTCTGATGTTAATGGACAGCAAATTTGCAGGAATAATGAAGTGTGTTGTGCCTAAAGAGTAGGTTATAAATGTCCACTTAGCTGAAGTCATTTTGAAAGGTTACGTATGAATGAGTTAATATTCAGTTAGGGTTTGGATCCCTTGAGAGCACTCGGAGAGCGTCAGCTGTGGAGCTGTGTGTGTGAGAGAGGGAGAGAGACAGAGAGAGAAAAAAGCGTGTAAGATTCTTGTTCACAATTTATCACTGTACCCTCCTGATAGTCACTTGCCCAAAGGCTGAAAGAAGTGTATGTGTTTGTGTGCTCCTCAAAGCCACAACAGCAGAGACTCGTTGTTGCTCGTCGCAGGCCTTGGGCTCTGTGGAGTCTCTCGTCTTCTCTGACTTATCTTTCATTGACTTTTAAAGAAGTTTAAGATGAGTAATTTAGCCACATCTCTGGCATCTCATCGCAAATTAACACCAAGCTGCTGTCACTCGCGAACCCCCATGCCTACGCCGCCGTATATAGGACACGCAACTATATTTATAACTCTTTCACATTAATTCTAGAACCCTAGCAGATTTTTAAGCATCATGTTCCTTGTTTTGTGAATAGACTCTTCGCAGCGGAGTTATTAAAGGCATATGCTCTTGCCATATGGTGTGTTTTATTCTGCGCTACTCAGACAGTTCATTTGTTGTGTTAAAGCTAACAGAACTTTGTTTTTGATTTAGCCTTTTTACGATCAACAATAATAAAAAAAAAATAATAAAAAAAAAATGCTGTGGGTTTTTTGAAACTTCAGCAATAATATGAAATTGTTTTTAATCATACTTGGAGCCGATTGCAGGTCATCTGAGATTTTTAAGGACGTTTCTGGTCACACGGATGGGGATTACGTGGATCAGTGGCCTCGTGCAAACTAAAACTATCCAGTTTTAGTTTATTTTGAGCCTTGCTGAGAGTAATACAGTGGAACCTTGGATTGCGAGTAATTTGATCGAGTTTTTCGCAAGACGAGCAAAAATTTTTAATAAATTTTGACTCGGTTAACGAGCGAGGCTTTGCAATACGAGTAGTATTCGTCTGCCGAGCCTCACGTGATCACAACTTCTCTCTCTCTCACTCACTGCAGGATTGTGGCTCCCACGCTAGTATATACTGTTAGTGTGTGTGTCACTCATCTGTTTAATGATAATGCAATGTCTCATTTCTGCGAAATCCTCAAAAGGAGGCAAAAGCAGCCATCATTGGATAGTTTCCTGGTTAAAGTCGCACGAAAAGAAAAAGATCCCAGTGAGCCAACAGACTGCAGCGATTCTGTGAGTTGTAGTGAAAGTAACACACAATAATCCTCCTGCTCTCGGTCATGGATCTGTCCACGCAGAGAACGCGTGCAGCACACCCGTTTTCGGACACTCCCAAATAGCGGTGCATGCCGGAGGACATTAGGACTAATTATACAGACTTTAAATAGACTGACTCATGAACGCTAAGTTTGCGAAGCATTAGTTTGCATTTCCCCGCGCTATCGCCAAGCCATGTTCTAGTGTTTACCTTGCTCATGTTTTGACTCTTGTTTGTACTCCAGTTTCCGTGTTTTTGTTGTAGCCGTTGATATTCCTGTTTCTGACACACTCTTGTCTCCCTCACACCAGCCACGATTCATTTCCAAGCTAAAGTGCAGGTTATTTTGTTTTATGTATTTTTACTTTATATTTTGTATTAATTTTTATATACATATTTGTGGGTTGTGGAACGAATTATCTGAGTTTCCATTATTTCTTATGGGGAAACCCGCTTTAATATACGATTGATTTGGATTACAAGCACGTCTCCGGAATGGATTATGCTCGCAATCCAAGGTTCCACTGTACTGGGATCAGGCTTCGTGGGGTTTTTTTTTCTTTTCTTTCATGATGGACTTTTCTTCCATGTCGGATTGAATCAGAGCAATCAGAGTGATATACATTCTTGGCGTGTCTACGTTTGGAGACTGGCAACACTACATGTCTGACTCTGTGGGATCATCATTCATGTCCTTGTGTGTTGTCAGGGAGGAGGGTCAAGGGATTGTCAATCATGGCTACAGAAGGAACGTCAAGCAACACGCCTCAAAAGTGGCCAAGCTAGGCGAGAAACTCTGAAAAATTCAGACATGCTAGACCTTTCATCTTGGGGTTGTGGAACGTTCACGATGCTCATGTTCAGGTGCTGTGCTGCGAATTTGTCAGCCAGAACAATACTGTGTCAAAATCAGAATGAATTTCTATAGTCTCATCCTGGCACAAGTGCTTATATTTATAAGTGGCTTGACCAGTTTATGTCCGTTTTACTTTCTGACTGGAAATATCAATAATCTGAACAAGTTTTGTATCTTTAATCGTAAGACTTTTCTAATATTCAGCAGAGCCCTGGTGACCACATACAAACCATCCAGGCACTAGATAGTCGAGTCCATGGTGCATGCTCGGATAATATAATGCGTAATTTGCGATTTGACATCCAACAGTCATAGCACGCTGCCGATTGCGAATCCCACCACGCTCTCCCGGCAACGTCTCTCTTCTTAATTAAAATCAATGATCTCACCAAAGTGCCGGGCGAACACACCGAACTCTCCAAAAACATATTCATAAGTTATAGATTTTCTTCCACTCCTTTTCTCTTTTGTGCATTGCCTCATCACCCCACCCCCCACCCCCCCAGCCACTCTCGTTGGTGCGGATATCGATTTTGCGTGCGAAGGTAATAAAGCTAATTTCTCAACTTCACAACGCTCGGATGGAGTAGGAGGTGCCGCTCTCGAGGTCAGCTCATTCATAGGCTCGGTATAGGAATTAGGAATTGGAAAAAGGTTAAACGTTGACGTTCTATGATTACGAGCGTGCTCTAACCTCTCCTCGATGTACGCCTATCCCTCGCTCAACGAATACTATGTATTCCTTTTTCATTATATCCCCTCAGCGCTAAGGCTGTTGGAGAGAACGAGAGGGAAAAAGGGAACGAGAGCGAGTAATTGTTTTCCCGCCGATTGGACCCGCACTCAGATCTCATTGCATTAGTGTGTTTCTCTCCATTGGCCCTTGTTTAACCCCGCTTATCTTTTTCTTTTTCTGCTTATCTAATAAAAGGACCATGAGGACCAGGAGAGCGCAGAGCGGCCTTTCATATGCCGCCATGATCGATCCGTCCTTTTGTCAGATCATTCTTCCTGTCGCATGCGCTCGTTCATTCGGTATCACTGTAGGCCATATTAGAAAGATTCATTGTTTCAGGAATTGTTGTGACTGGCTCAGAAACGCAAGCAACACGCAGACTGTGGACATGCGCTGCTGTAGAATCTGAATCCCGTTCGGTCCGAGTACTTTTTTTCTCGTTTGTCAGGCACGTCCCCCCCCCCCCAGGAAAAAGCAGGTCTCAAATCAAATTAACGACGAGCTTAAACAGCTCTTAGAGTCTGCAAGTATGTTTAGATACGCAGAATATGCTTACATATGCTGGGGCAATGTGTTGACGTGTATATGGATAGTTTTCAAAAAATCTCATGCGTATAAATGGCGTTTACCCACCCCCCAAAAAAAGTCAAAAACTGCTATATCTAACAGCTCCATGTTGACTTTAAGAACATGCATAATGAGCAGTAGCGAAGCAAAATAAAGAAATTCAGTGTTTAGATCTCCGACAGGCAAGTGTCCCTCAAGTTGTTCGTCTGACCAGATGCTTTTCAGAATCTTCGTTCGCGTTGCAGTTTGTCCTGCTGATGCAGTACAATAGGGTGAAAAGGATTTAATTTGCAGACCAATTTGTGAACTATTTAAGAAATGACTCCACAAAGGAACATCCTGGCCGACAGCCATGAGAAAAGAATCATAGCGTGTTGTTGATGCACACAAACCATCAGCATTTCACACGAAAAAAAAGCACCGTGACGACAGGACAGTCAAACCCTTGGTGTGTTTATCTCCTGGTGCCATCTAACTGGGCAGGTAGAAAGTCAGAAATTGCACTTGTGAGTTGTGTGCAGATCAAAATATCCCGTAAACACTAATCCCCGACTCGCTGCGAGAGATGGTCTCTGTACGCTTCCAAAAAACTTTCCTGCAGATTGATTAGACTGAACGCAAAGTTCAACTCTTATTACCCTCATTTGCAGGAAGTGAACTAAACAGGCTATGTCGGCTATTAATGACTTATTATTGATTTTTTTTTTTTTTCATTTTATTTTTTTTCAAGATAAACAGTTGATGCTCGAGCTTTAGTTTAATAAAACCCTTAACAAGCCAAAAATGCGAACCAGCATAAGGAAGTGACTAGATTTAAACTGATTAAACAAACTCCAAACAGACTAAAGAACGATAGCGTGAATGAACAAGATAAATGAACGTGGACATGGATGGAAAGGGAAATGACGTTTGAATATTACGGAGTTGGTGTGGTGAGAGCACATGCTGCGTGGAGACGGAGCGTTTGTGCTAAACTCGTATAGAATCCTTAATTAGAAGCGAACGAGCTGCAGGTGTGGAGAATTCCAGCAAGAAGGCACGCTGAAAGGGCGGAGCTGCTCCCGAGGCATGCTGGGAGTTGGATTTCGTTACATCCTTCCTAAACTAACATGCAAAAACTATAATGAATGCCAGAGGTCAGACCTGGAGTGATGCGAGAGGGGTTCTGGATGGATACATGCTTAAAGCTCCTCAAGGTTCTTTGGTCGTCTATCTGGAGAAATCATGTACAAGTTCAGGGTTTGTGCTCATTTGTCTGTCTTTTCTTCATGCCACTGTATTTCTGTCTGTAGGCGACAGAGCTGAACGACGACCGTACGCCCTCCTCAGCGACCGTCCTGACAACCTTCACCATACTGCTCATCGATAAGAACGACAACGCTCCCAAATTTAACAGCTCTGAGTACCGGGTGCGCATCACTGAGCTAGCCCAAGTGGGGTTCGCCCTGCCGCTGTCTATACAGGTGGAGGACAAGGATGAGGTCCGTCGCGGGGGGGGGGGGGGGGGGGGGGGGGGG
>JAQMCW010000037.1:24949450-24960356 GCA_030068335.1 Chrysichthys cranchii | reverse complement strand
GTGTGTGTGTGTGTGTGTGTGTATATATATATATATATATATATATATATATATATATATATATATATATATATATAAGGTGACTAAAACTGGCGTTAAAAAGTCTGGATGAGGGAAGAGCGAGTGTTTTTCCATGTGATGTCCATGATCTCACATTGAAAAACTTAACTCAGTCTGGAGTGTGCTGCTCTACTTGATATTCACAGCCAATATTCAGGACTCGATTCTGAATAGAGAATATTGAGCATCCTTGAAGTTTGCAAAAATGGTAGATGTTTATACAAAATGTAGCTAAAATACACCACAGCGTATAATAGGAAATATCCTAATACTTTTGCAGCCACTAAGATTCAGTGTGCATGTACATTTGAGTTGCTGTTTACTGGCAACTTTCTGCATAAAGATAGATTCAAGATTCAATATTCAAAGATTTATTGCATAAGCATTCATAGCAAGTACAAAGGTGACTCTGTAGACTCCAAGGACTGTGTAACTTTCCATATTAATCTAGTATATACACAGACATCTTAAAAGTAAATGGACACCCATCACTGCGCCTCATCGATGTGGACACCACCTCGAGCTTCAAACTTGTGCGTATGATTGCACAAAACCTCAGGATTCCTCTTGTCATGGTCAAGAGAGTGATTTGTACAATTCAAACGCAAAAGAAAGGAATCAACAGCATCCCGCTCAGGTCGACCTGGGCCCTCTGACAGGGGTCCTCAGACTGTTGAGCAGACTGTTGAAAAAATCCCTGTTGTAAGGCTGCTGATGTTGCAGAGCGACTCCAAGTGAGACTGAGTACTTCTGTGAGGCATCTCCAACAACTTGACTACTATGGCAGAGCAGCTTGTTTCTAGAAATTAAATTTTCATTATTGGTGTCTATTTACTTTTGAGGCGTCTGTGTGTCTGTCTGTGTGCGTGCGTGCGTGCGAGTGTCTGTGTGTGTGTGCGCGCGCGAGTGTCTGTGTGTGCGCACGCGAGTGTCTGTGTGTGTGAGTGTCTGTGAGTCTGTGTGTGTGTGTACAATAAGTGTATTAAACATGGAGTTAAAGATTCCATATTACTAATATATTATATTTACATTGATTATTCATGATGTATTAGTTGAATTAATGTTAGTACCTATTCTCAGATTAATAACTAAATACTTAGCAATCAAACTAAGTACAGTGGACCCTCGGCTCGCGAACTTGATCCTTTCCGAGACTCTGTTCGTGACCTGAATCAATTTTTCCCATTGGAATGAATGCAAATACAATGAATGTGTTTCAGCCCTCAAAAACATGTTTTTTGAAGTGTATTATGGGTTTATGTGGCAATAAAACATAGAATAAAATGAAAATAAATAACCTTAATTATGGAAAAATAAATCTAAATGAAATAAACAGATGATTTTTAATGCACGTTTAATGCACTTTACGGTAGATACGCAGTTGCTGGCGGAGATGGACGGTGGCTGAGAGGTATGGTGGCACTTCTCATGTTTTGCGATTTCTTTATTTATTTCAACCGTTATACGCTTAGGCTTCTTACTCTCAATACCATTTACACTGCATTACAAAATGCAGAGAAACACAACAAAAAAAAAAATGCTGTGAGCATTTTTTTTTAATAAGTTTTAAACACAGAGGAAAAAAAAAACCAAAGTTTGAAAAAATCCTTAATTATACGAAAACTTACTGTAAACAGCCAAGAAAACTAACTTTGCATGAGTCGACTTCTGCCGTTAAAGAAGTGAGGAGGAAGATGGGCGGGGAAGAGGTTACTGTACAGTGAATGAACGCACGTCTGACCGAGCCCGGGGCTGTGTTTGTTCAGCACCCGATCATGTGACCAGATGCAAAACTTTGGTGAGTTTTTTGGTCGGGGACAGATTTGTTTGTGTTCACAAGCGTTCGTGACCAGACATTCCACTGTATAATAACTCTATCAGTGCTTAATACACAGTATATACTTAATACTTTACATAATTTGCATTATATAATCTGATTAGTGCTGTTTCATACAGTGCACACAGAGAAGTATGCTTGCTTATAGAAGTAGAATGAAATCGGTATCCCTTTAAATGGAGGTTTGGTAGTAAACCATTTATAACTAAGTAATAAGCTGTTATGAGCAGTGATAAGCAGTGTGCACATCATTTTTCATCATTTCTAAATGCATTCCTTTCTTAAATAACTGAAGTTTAATTATTAGATGAGTAATATATGAAGAACTTGATGATACTTCACTTGAACCCTGCATCATGGCACAGACGTCGTTCACTCACCATGAGTGATCTCGTATGTTGTTAGAAGTCTTCAGAAAGTATTAGAAATGGCTTCTAAACCAAAATCATGAGTGAGTTTTCATTAAAGTAGCATGAGAAGTTCTTCTGTCATCTCAAATATGTGCCTGAGAGGAGTGTGTAGGACAAATAACTAAAATAGGAAGGCAAATAAAGAAAGGTAGCTTAATAAATAAATGAATAAACTGGCCAGAGTGATGCAGTATTTCAGCTGCTTATTTAGGCAGGATGACTGGAGCAAACCCTCGAAGGGACGTACTGCTGCTCTGAGGAGAGAAATAGATTTAGATTTAGATTTAGAAATAGGTTATGCCTCTTTTTGAAGCTGAGCCCCGATCATTTATAGCCGTTCCTTTCGCTGTTGGAGAGTTCTGGAAAATCTTGGCTCAGTTATCACTATTTGCGCCTGAGTCTTAAAGTCTTCCCTGACTGGAGTTAAGCAGCGACACTGCATTTTCACTGACTGCGTTTGAATATTTAATATATCATGAAGCTACATAAACACATAAAGGCTGCTTTAATATGCAGTACATGCTGCTGCGTTTGGTAAGAGTGCCTCTTATATCTACTTTTGCAAACTGAATATGTGACTTAATGAGCGAAACTCCCAGGACTCAAGTTCATGAAGCATCATTTATTTCCGTCTGCGCTAAGTCCAAAGTAATATTTTCCTAAGCATTCAATCTTGTATATATCTCCTTTTCAGCTCTCATATTAAATGGAATCATTCGTTATAATGACGGCACGCGAGAGTGAGCGGCATCATTACCGAATCAGGAATATAGACAAATTAATTATTGATACTGAAGAGCTGTTCTTGATTTTAACGTTGTCCGTAAATGGCATTTCCATCCAGCTATATGCCAACGAGTCTGTGGCAGAGCATGTGGGCTTCGCTCGAGTCTTCATCGATCTGCTCAATGAGAACGACAACAGGCCCGTTTTCAGCCAAGCGCTGTATAACATCAGCTTACCGGAGAGCACAGCAACTGGAACATCGCTACTGAGGATCCAGGTGAGTACGCGCACACACACGTACATAGACACACACATAAACACACACCTATATGCTCATGTGCCACACCAGTAAGTCTTACGGTGTGGAGATACAGTGCTTTTGAAATTTTCTTCTTTCATTGGACGTGATCTTTTATATGATTGGAAGCCCAGAATTCACTCTCTTCGTAATCGTATAAAGCACTGTGACCAATAAAACAAGAAAACCAAGCCCAAAAGGACAGGACTGACCAATTTCTACCACTCAACCTCCAATAAATGAGGTGAAGTTGTCAGATATTTGAAGTGAAATAGGGCAGAATCACTGGCACTTATGATCTAGTGGTTTTCCCTTTGGTTTCAAATACAGGACAGTAGGTAATGGCATTACATGTGGAATCATATTGAAGTTTGATTATCCCCCTAAATGTCCTACACAAGTACAAGTGCTCACACACCGTTTTCTTTTTTCATATTTCTTTTTCTATTGCAAAAGTGGATTTCTGTGATGATCTTTAATTTAGTCACACTGCGTAACTTTTTGGTAAAAATCTTTTACGTCTACTCTTTGTCTTTCAAACTCTGTTGTATCCTATGTCATCACGCCGTACTCCCACTGTGGTACATTTTTCTATTCTGTTACCCAAGGAGGGATGCAAATTTTTGCACACAACCATGTTTGGGGTGTCCATTTCCGTAAACATTATTTATTGTGCTAATAAATTAAGAGAATTAAAGAAATGTTAACTGGGATCGATTGGGCATCAACGGCTTAGTTGTGGGCAGCACATAAGGGTGATACTTTTGTCTAGGGTTGGAATTTGTATCACTAGCCTGTGCTCAGGCAGGTCACTTTTTAATAATCGTCACCATAAATAATGTAAAACGGCAACACGTACGGCGCGGTACGACTCTCATAACTCTTAACATTTTATTCTGTCCTTAATTCACCCACTTGTCCTCACTCAGTAAGTGCCATCGAAGTAAGTGCCGTGCAATAAGTGCCATAGAAGTCGATAAAGATCAGTAAAAAAGCATCGGGTCTTCTTCAGGAGTACTGACCTTGTGATGGAGACAAATGAACACTGAATCAGAACTTAAATCATCCATTAGCCCTTTTTTTTTTTTTTTTTAAATCTCTCTAATACTTGGTGTATGTATCTTTGCGGCGTTTCCATCAGAATGTCAGTCTTAGGAAGAATTCCAGAAGCCTAACAGCGAATCTGTTGAATTTTATAGGAATGAAGTTGGAACAGAAGATTGAACTTGTATTTGAAGTTAACTGGCAAGCATCTCGTCGTCTCATCAAGCGTCTCCTTTATCGCCTGACTCGAACATGCAAAAAAAAACAACCTCAACCTCAGGAATTGAGCGAACGTTTTTATTTTGTCACAAGCCTGACTCAGTCACGTAGGTTTTCTTCTGTGCAGCATCAGGATATTTTCCAGAGAGTCCACTCAGGTGCTTGTTCACCCCACTTCTCTGTTCCCGCCACTGACCCACATTGGATTTGAAACCAGCACCAAATCCAATGATGGCAGTCCTGCACTGTATCTCGGCTACCAAAATACCTGTAAGACACAAAGGCAGGCATTAAGTCTCCTCTCTCTTCTTGTGCCCAGGTCTAATGAACTTCCGCTTTCTGTCTGTCTTCAAAAGAAACTTAAGAAACACAAGAAAAAGATCCAAATGGATCCTTCAAAATTGCTCCTTGGTATCTTAGACCAGATACCTATAATTTGAAATAAAAAATATATATATATATATTTATCGTAACACACGTAACTCAGCAGAGCCCCAACACTTTCCTCCAGCTGCTCCCGTCTAACAGGTTAATTGCCGCTGACCGACCATCAGCTTTTATCACGTTTTCTCTCTCCTGGTATGTCTATTGAATTTATTTACTTTAACTGAACATGAATGCACTTTTACTATTTTCTAATTGTATAATGCAACCTTGAGTAAAATTTTATCTGGCTCATTGTTCAATCTTCAAAGGAACTTTTTTCAATGAAGCGAGAGCTTTAATTTCCATGATTGTACTTCTGAGTCGTCTTGACATGTAACGACAGTTGTATATTTGTGGTGATGCTCACGTTGCCCTGTTCGCACTGCGTCACGGCTTCTCAGTGTCAGTCCCATGCTCTCTGCGCTCTCTCTCTCTCTCTCGTGCCTTTATCACTCCCCACTTAATTCCAAGCACCACCTGTAAAAGGTTTAATGCCTGGTTTTTTAACAGCTGATTGATTCTTATTGTTTCCTCCATGTTCCCGAGTAGCTTCCATCAATCTACCACGATCACTTAAGATGGAAACGGCCAATATAATAATTCCGTTCTGATCACGTCCAGGTATGAGCAGCATGGGGAATTAGATTTGAATTTCAGCAGAATGGAAACTCACTTGGGTCCCGGCAAATCATTCCCAATGGAAAAGCAGGAAGATGCAGATCATCCAGGCTTCTAAATAATAAATAAGGTCTGTGGTAATGTCATGTTCCCTTCACTAATGGCCAACTCGTATGCATTCCAAGATGTCCAAGCGCTATATATGCCCTACATATGCATGTGGGCAGTCTGTTTGGCCATATTTTGACCAATGTATGAAATCGTGCTCTTGGTTAAGGGTTTGTGCTGGTGACCAGAATGCTGTTGCCCACTCTTTGACGCAGTGGCACTTTAAACCTGTAATCTTTTAAAACGTTTCTAGATTTAAAAAATGACCATTTGTAAAACTTTTTATACAATTCGAGTGTTCAAAGTTGGATAGTTTTGACACGTATAGTTATGTTAACAGATTTATGCATCATTCTTGTCATAACTAGTGTACGTGTAGCAATCTTGCCGTCCAAAGGCAAAACAAACCAAATGCAACCTGCTTAGTATTGAAATCATAATTAGCTTATTAGGGTTTAGACAGGTAATTTCTTCCCTCTGTCCTTCTGCTAAGCAAGGTAGCACACGTTGGTTGTTTATTTACTTATTTATCTATCATTGTTAGGATCTCGACTCCTCAGATCCAACCACATTCGCTTATCCGACCGAGTCTCTTTAGTGTTTCACGATGTTTAATTACTGTTGTTTCCTAAATAATCTGCTGTTCTAATCAGGTTCCCATTTTGCCCAAGGCCTGTTTAGCATCTTATCTGGCCATTTAATAATGTCTCTCTTTATGTTATTCATTAAGCGGAGTCGATGTCTGATCCGGTAGCTGAGACTCTGAGGTTCTGCTCTGGGAGAAGATCGTAAACCAGCGGTGCGTTTATGACCGACATAAAACCGCTGCTGTTTTACAGGGTTGTGGACATTTGAGTATGGTGTTAAACCATGTAAGATGACCTTTAATTTGAAGGCTTGTTAATGGCTTCATATGGAGGACGACTCACCTCTGGGTTACGACGATCTCTGAATGCAGCCGGGAAGATGGAGAGAAATTAACATCCGTTTATCCCACATGTGGAGGTTAACTGGCCTGAGTAGTATGTCACAATATTATGCTACCTGTGGCGTTTAAAATGGTAGCATGTGGGTTTTTTCCTCTACATATAGATCGTACCGATAGATTCACTTTTTTTGTTTGCCTCCCAAACCTAGACATTGTGATAAAATTAAATGAGAAAGAAATCGGTCAAACTGACTCGCATTACACTCTGTTGAATTTTTTAAAGGTATTTAATAAGAAACAATCTTCGTTACATATGATCTCCTTAAAATCCCAGTTATTCAGTTATTTGTCTTGAAGCATAGCATTCAGCAGCTATCCCGAAAAGGCCATGGCTCACATTAACGGGCTGAATGACTCAAATTTTTGACCCTACTAATGCGCCCTGTACTTTATATATCTTGACTGAGCACAGCCTGAGTTGATGAGGTATTTACATCATGTAACACATACATTACTCAGATTTGTCCAAATCAACCACAGTGAATAAAAACTCATTGCACGAGGGAGAATCAAAAAGTAAAGGCAAAATACATTTAACAGCTTTAATAGAGGCAGCTGTGAGAAACAGCTCACCTTTCCACATCGTCCCCATGCAAGACCTCGTGATGTTCATCTAGCTTCTGGATTCCCGCAGAGAACACGTGTTTCGGCTGCTCCCGAACCCAGGTGAGCACCGTTTCCTTTACTTCATCATCAGAGGTGAATCTGTGACTGCGCAGCACCTCCTTCGGTGGACTGAAGATGTGATAATGGGTCGGCACCCGATCCGGGTTGTAAGGACGTGGGAGACGTCTGAACCCGAGCCGTTCCACTGTCTCTATTGTCTCTGCTGCTGTATGAGGACGTGCATTGTCATGGCGGAGCAAGACTGTTTTAGTGTTGCAGGTCAAAGTTCATTGCGCAGCAATGCACAGTAATTTGCACTGTTCACTATTTCCCCATGCGCTTGGAAGTGGACTAGAATAGGTCCCTTCATGTCCCAAAAGAACATTTATCATGATTTTCTTGGGGGAAGACTGACTTTTGAATTTCTTCGTTGCTTGACAAGAAGGATGTCTCCACTTCGTTCCTTGTCTTTGGCTAAATTAAAACGAATTACTTTTTCAATCCACCACTTTCTACACTTCAGTGCCAAGGAACGCAAACTGATAAAAACAGGGCTTAATAATCCGCACATCTTTTATTCAAGCACCGCGAAGCAGCGATGGTCGAAAAACCATGTGAAAATTTGTCCTGTTAGTGAAAGGGCTTGTCTGATAGAAAAGATTTGCATAACTCCAGACATCATGATTGTGGCGTAAGGATAATTAAGAGGTCTTTACTTCCTTCAGGACGTCTACTTAAAACCTTATCTGATGGAGAAATATTAAGGATTCCCCAAGAGGGACAGACTAATGCACGGGTTGTAGATGTAATCTTCTATGAATGGATAGACGCCTATGAAGTCCCATAGCACGTGTAGCAGCAGTGTAACAGTACGTCACCGTAATCCACCAGGTTATGTAGTGTAAAATGGAGACGTTTTGTCCTGGACAAGCTTGAGGTAGGTCCGGAGTCTGTCCTGGGAAAGCTGAAAATGACCCTGGAATACACCCAAGATTGTACACCAGTCCATTGCAGTGCATGTATCCATAAATAAAGCTGAAGTTTCTTTAAGACTTGATTTGAGATTTCTTCACCGACAGGAGTTTTTCTGTATCACAGCCATGGTATTTTTGAACCATTTGGATTAATAATAAATCTACTTCATGGCTCAAATAAAGGGCGACATCAAGATCCATGCCGCCCACCATCTTCGCCAGCTTCGTTTGTTTCCCTCTAGTTTGCGGTGCAGTGTTGAATCAAAACTCCAGCGGGCTTTTTTAAAATGCCGCACACGTCGTTGCACGTGGGTTCAGTTTTCAGACGAGAACAAGTGGCCGTAACTCCTCATGCCAGCTCAAGCCACGTTTTGTTTGTGATTCGTCTTGATTTATTCATTTGCACAATGCTGCACGCTTTAAATATTCACAGATTGCTGGAGGTTTATTATGGCTAACATTACCACATAGCAGGAATGAGAGAGCCATATGCCGGCACTCAACCCACACCCGTACGCTTTCATGTCGCATGCTCACTCGTATGCTAATATGTGCTAATATGTAAATGGGGCTGCGCATACGCAGGAAGTGGAATAGCTTTACTTATTTATACGCAAAGACGTACATCTGCAGTGCTACATTGTGTAGAGCTTTCGCAAATCTTAATGGAGCAAAGGCTGAGCGAGCAAATGATCAGCTCTGACTTATTTTTATTTATTTATATTTTTTAACATTTAGTTGACTTTTTTTGTTCCATTATTTTCTAAATTTGTATTAGTGATTTTGATATAGTTTAGTGTTTTTTGCTTTTTAGGAAATTCAAAGCTTTTCGCACTGCGTTCATGTTCATCACTGATGGCATTGCTGATCATTATAAATATTTATAGTGATTTATAGTGTTTTTGTGCGTGTGCGTGCGTCTGGCTCTCCTGAGGCTGCAGAACCTCCTCATATCTCCCAAATTGCTCCCCCCCCCTCCTCTCTCTGGACTTGAGTTTGTTTGCATTCATCCAGCTCTTATCACCTTCCTTCACTTTTTCACTTTCTCTTTTCCTTCTATCCATTATATTGCTAATGGGTTTCTGTCCCTGCGTGTGTATCTGTTTGAATCATTCTTTGTAAGGTGTTGGTCATGTTTGCCGTAGTTTGTGTGCGTCAGATGTACCTGCGCTGGAAGGTTGGGGATTCTGTTTGTTGGGCTGTTTGCATTTGTTTTTTTCACAGAAAAAAAAACAAGTGTGTGCACCATGAAGCTTACTGTCTTACGGTCTGAATCCAACATTTTATCCAAACTAAATATTACTGTTTTGTTTACATGGATGAACCAGTGTGTCTGCTGACACTTGAAGAAAGCATCTGTGAAAATCCAAAGTATGAATCGTGTGTGTGTGTGTGTGTGTGTGTGTGTGTGTGTGTGTGGTCTGAGTGAGAGAATAACGATTTCCTGCCTTCTATTGGTCAACAAACACTTGGTATTTCACAAGTCCTTTAAGCCTCGTGCTGCTGCTATATTCTCTTCAAAATCATATATTCTCTCTCTCTGCCTGCTCATGGTTTTACTCATTCTCATCTTATCCTAAACATTTCTTGGCATCGCTCTTTCACCCCCAAACACTTTGTTTGACTCATTTTCTTATCACACTTTCACAGTCTGTAAAGACGTTGATCCCTTACCCACTAATGTCTGTGTGTGAGGATGTGGGTGTTTGTGTGTGTTTGCGATTAGGTCTGCAGTTGTAGGTCAGTTTGAGTGTTTATGCACTGTGTGTTTTGAGTTTTTCCTAAATGCACTAATAGGTTTAGTCAGCAAACAGCCTGCGGTGAGACACGTCCTTCCTGTACAATGGTGTTTTGATCACACTTTAAAAAAACAATTAAGCCTAGCATTCCTTTTGATTTTTAAGCCAGTTCTCTGCATGTTCATTTAAAATGACCACTGATGTGGTTTCAGTACAAGCTGTTTTGTCTTTTTGGCTTTAATATACGAAATCATGAGCTTTATAATTTTCTCAATCTCAAATTCAACCCCAATCTCAAATGCTACCCCACCATTTATTCTCCCCCCATCAAATAAGGGATCATTCTTGAAGAGCCTTAACCCTGCTCTGGTACCATGGGGTCTATGTGACCCCAGCCCTCTTTTTTTTTTTTTTTTTTTTTTCTTTTCTTATTTGGAAACTATCACGATTAGTGACCTTGCCTGCCTCGTATTTTCTCGTAAGGCCTTCCTAAGTATGTGACATGTTTGATAGTTTCTAAATCTTTCTGCTTATTTTTTATTTAGGTTTATTTTTGCTTCGCCATAGTACCACAGTACAGTGTGACTGGTACTATGGGGTCAATTTGACCTCAAGCGAAAAGAAGCGGAAAGACGGGTATGTGTGGTCACAGAAGCCAAAAACTGTCAGAAGAACCACGATGTGAAATATTTTCAGACAGAAAGCAGGGCCGAAAGGGAATGGGGGTCGAGCAGACACACCCTTGAGAGCATTTGATTTATTTTTCGATCGATGAGGCCATGAGAACAGAGATTGTGACATGGACCAACCAAAAAATTGAAAATGTGAAAACCGGTTACACAAGCAATGCTGG
>JAQMCW010000037.1:24921941-24932300 GCA_030068335.1 Chrysichthys cranchii | reverse complement strand
ATATATATATATATATATATATATATATATATATGTGTGTGTGTGTGTATATATATATGTGCGTGTGTGCGCGCGTGCGTGCGTTTGAGCTTGCTTGTGCTCTGTTGCGGTTTCTCTTTTTGAGGACCAGATTTACACACAATTACAAGAAAATGTGTCTATATACAGGTGTGTCGTCATGTGGGTGGGTGTGGGTGTGTGTGAGAGAGAGAGATTTTACTATATTCCTCCTAAGAGTGTGAGATGTCGTGGGACTATATTTCCATACTTTGAAAATGTGTTTGTGTGCATGTGTGTGAGTGACATGCCTATGTGTGTGTGAGGTGTTTTGGTGGTGTGTGCGAGCTCGTGGCGGATCGCCTCATTTGGACTCTAGCCGTATTGATCAGAGCCAGTGCTTGGCTTGCTGCCTATCTCGCTCTCTGCCAAAGCTCCCTGATAATCCTAAAATCCATAAACACTCTCGGCGCCCGACTCATCAATGCGGCCCCGAGTCGCAATTTACTTCATCTGCTTTTAGAACTCTGTCATTTCTGCAGTGTTTGTGCACAGGGCACCGTTCTGTCGTTTTCTGTCTCCCTCCATCTCTATTATCTGCTGTCGTTATTGGCTGCACTCCCATAAGCTCATTATCAGTCAGAATGGTTCTACAATAGTCGCTCTCCATTTCTCTCTCTCTCTCTCTCTCTCTCTCTCAGGGGCGACTGTGTTATTTGTGACGGCAACAGATTTGGATGCATCCAGAGAATTTGGCCAGGCCTCGCTCATCTATTCACTGCAGGGTCCCACTGAGTTCAGACTGAACACACGCTCAGGTGTGACTGACACACACACACACACACAAACACACACACACTAATGTTGGAAAGAAGGTGAGGTAGCCATGCATAGGCATTTCTCTAATTAAATTAGCAATTTGGAAGGCTTTTATTTTTATTTATTTATTTATTTTTTGCAAAAGCCTCATTCTTTTCCTGATCTGCCCCCAAGTATGCATTGAAAGTCCTCTTTTTCTGAAAACAGGTTAATAATGGATGCTTTGTTCCAGCGTATGTGCTAAAAGGATGTAAATAAGCATAAAAAAATTGAGCCCAGTCATTTACATGTTGTAGGTTTTCAGGTTGCAGTTTTTATCAATCTATCTATCTATCTTTTTTTTTTTTTTTTTTTTTTGAGATATAATTAAAAATGCTATGATTTTACAGGTACAGTTTTAAACATTACAGCTAATTCTTCGTTCTGACAGTTTGGAAGGTGCCGATTTTCATTCAGGAACATTACAGCTGCAAGGCAGTTAGCAGTTACTGTGGAAATAACTCTGTATTAGGGCAAGCACATGGACTAATACAGAGTTATTTCCATAGTCACTGCTAATTCGCATGGACCCGACTCACATAAGGCAAACGATTCACATAATCTAAGCCTCATAATCGGATTCAGATTTTGAATTAAGGAATAATATACTCATTGACATGAAGACATTTTCTAGAAGTGTCTGTCAGGGTCAGCATTTTGTAATATTTTAGGTAAAGCTGCAACTTTTTTTTTTATTTGTTTTATAAACTTTAAATAGTTTTACTTTTACACTTTGAATGTATATAATACAGGAAGTCCCAACGTTACATCGGAGATCCGTTCTTAGGGCCGAGTTTAAGTCAGATTTCATTGCAAGTTGGATCTTAACATTACACTATTATGTACAGATGATATAATAAAGATACATAATATGTAATAACAATAATAACAATATTACTGTAATAATAATTTCAGTATTATTGTTAGTATTAAAACATTTATAAAATAAAACAAGTGAAGAATTCATTCCTGTACCTTTAATCCTGCGGTTGGGACATTCTGAATGATGTAGAGACAGGCTTATGGGGATGAGGGAGCTAGAGGTGGAGATGCAGGGGAGTCTGGGTTAGGAGAATGTACCGGGGTCACTGTGTCTGGAGGGGTAGATGGTGCTGGAGATTGCTTCTTGAGATAAAGATCAAGGCTAGACTGGACAGTTTTTCGCTTCTTCGCATCCAAAGCCTATTTAGCGCGCTCTTAAAACTGGGCAAACCAACCTTTACTCACAATAAACTGTTCACTTTCACTCCCTTCCCCCTTTTCACTTTTCAACGCCTCAAAAATCCTTTTAGCCTTTTCCTGAATCGCCATAAGGCTCAATGGAATACGATGTGGTTATGGTCTTCAAGCCAGATCAACAGTAATCTTTCCATCTCAACCATAATGGTACCTGTTTCACAGCGTGTACTGACCTAAGCGTGTTGTGTACTTACACTGTATTCCTACGTCGCACCGAACAATAACAAAAAGAAGTACCCATGTGTGTCACGCACCAACGCCATATTCGTCGTAGCATCGGGTCAGTGGTTGTGTGTCTGAATTAGCATCATTATTTTAATCGTTCTTAAAATCGGATTTGGCGTAAGTTGTGTCCATTGTAACCCAGGGACTTCCTGTATGTGCAGGGCAAAATGAGACGAGTGGGGGTTCTCTGTGTTCATGATTGATTGATGTTTGAATCCCCAAGATAAGACTTTGGCTATTAAATACTGTGTAATAATTCCAGTATGATTGCAATGAATATGCTGAGAATTCTGTATTATGGGATGTGAGATCAGGTTACTGACTGCCTTTGTGACCCAGGTCCATTTCAACATGTGTGGGGTTTTTTTTTTTTTTGTTTGTTTTTTTTAAAAAAATTTTTTTTATGTCTTAAGAGAGCCCTTGGTACCATCTTAAAGGCCAATCCAATACCTTATCAGTTTGTTACAAAACCACTTTCATTAGGTTTAGTTCGATTACCTTTCGGTAAAGGCAGAAGGGATTATTGTGAACATAAGTGTGGATTGTGGGTAGGAGAAGCCCATACCCAGGAGCCAGTCCGATTTGTGCCCGTTTCATCACAAAGTGATTTGATTTACCTGATTGGGATTTAACATTTAAATGGAATGTTATGACGGCGTCCATGTTGTCGTTACTCGAGTCTCTTTAATGTATTCAGCAAGCCGTCATAATGAAACGAAATCTAAGTTTCGTTCTAGAGAGCGTTTGATTAGATGCAAATTGGATTAGTGACTCATCAAATTGAGTCATCGAAATGATAAAAAAAAAAAAAAGAAGAAGAGTTGTGAAATAGAAATTTCTAAAGAACTTTTTTTGTTTTGTTTTTTTGTTTTAATATGTAAATCGGTTTACTGATTAATACCAAGGGTACTCGTACAAAAGTGCAAATATACACGCACTCCTGAGCCAGTGTTGAGGACAGGTTAAAAACAGCATTGGAATGCAGGGTTTATATTTGTGTGTGTGTGGAGATGGTCACCACCAGCTGTGATGGATGGGAAGGTGAAATGTTTGTGCATTTTTTCTGTGTGTGTGTGTGTGTGTGTGTGTGTGTGTGTGTGTGTGTTTACAGGGGAGATCACCACTACGGCTCTGCTGGATCGTGAGGTGAAGTCTGAGTACATCCTGATCGTGCGAGCAGTGGACGGAGGGGTGGGTCCTCTGCAGAAAACCGGCATCGCCACGGTAACGGCACACTGTCACACTCTTTGTTTTTTTTTTTTTTGTTTGTTTTTTTCTTTTTTTCTTTTTTTTTTTCTTTTTTCTTTTTCATATTTTTCAGGCTTTTTAAAAAAATTTTTATGATGATCTCCTTCGTCTCCCAAGGTTTACAGCTGCTATAACCTAAGTTAGAGTAACATTGATTGAATGGATTGAAATATGTAGTGTTTTTTTGATAATTTAAAAACAAAAAACAAATGCTTGGAAATTTCTGAGGTCTGTGAGGAACAAAGCACCCTGGGATCTGCTGGTATTGGAAAATAATCAACCTTACATTGCTTCATGTAGGGTCAGATCACATTATCACATGGTTGGTCGTTTTCCTCCCACAGCATGCCCCACGTGTTTTATTCCTTACATTATGTAAGAGGAATGGTGTGACAAATCATGACATGGTCCGAGAAGCATACAACCCAATTCAAGTGTAGATAAAAGTGCAGCACAAACCTGTGTGCGCCTGCTTGTGGGAACCTTTAAAGAACTCTATGAAGAAAACTACAGCAGAGTTCTAGCACATCATAATTTCCCATAACCCGTAATTACACAGAGAACCCTTTGAGAACTCTTTTTAACCTCACCGGGGGTCAATCTCATTTATATTTTATATTTTGTCTTATCTATTATTTGATGATGAAGTACAGGATCTTGTGTATGATTTAATATTGGAAGTATTGCTGTTTTGAGGATTTTTTTGTTTGTTTGTTTGTTTACGCAGGTCAACATCACTGTCCTAGATATAAATGACAACGCCCCCATGTGGCAGGAAGAGCCATATCTCGCTAACGTCGTGGAAATGAGTCCAATCAACACCGACGTCATCTCAGTGAGTACTTTCCGTTAAAACTTGGTGATTATTCATGAATAAGCATCCCAACCCATCAAAATCACTCTTCCTAATCCATTTCTCTTTGCACATTTTTATTGTTTACATCCTGAGGCGTGTTTGAGTTTATAAAAATATACTCATGGAAGGATAGTTGGTGTTGGCTTTAAGATATATATATATATATATATATATATATATATATATAAAATGGTTTGAATAGACACCTTCTGCTTATGAATGTTTACATGTTAGAACTTTAATGTCCTTCATCACATCCTGTTATTGGACTTTATTTGCTAATTAAGTCCCTGAATATGGCCATTAATTAACAAGCCAACTGAAAGCTTAATTAAGAGGTGCGGGTGACTAATCAAAACGTAGCCCGCGGTGAATTGCATAGGTAATTACCTTCTCACTACGATTAGAGAGAAACCTGTCAGCTTTTGAACACTAGGAAACAAACTGTGTGTGTGAGTGTGTAACTAAAGAAGTTTAACTTCCTCTGATGTTCCACAACTTTAAATGTAATGTATTATGAACTATACCGAAAAAAAGGTATGATGATGGTACGTTGTTGTACATTGAGTCCAGCTGCTGTATATGGAAGGAACCATTTCACGTCGGGTCACGTCACAGCACCTGTTGGATGATTGATTTCCCGTAACAGCACAACCCCAAGTGTTCTGCTTTCTTTTTGTTGTGCTTTGTTGCTAGAAAAATTCTGCTTTGTGTTCAGTGTCAAAATCTTTTCCTTGACTTTGTTTGAATTCAGATCCCACTAACCTGTAACTTATAATGAAATGACCCAAGCCTTTAAGGGGTTAAAACTGATTTACGCCAAGCTTGCTTCATGTACATTCTAATACATTTAAGGTTTTTTTTTTGTTTTTTTTTAAATAGTAATGGAATTAAAGGGCATAGCGAAGCAGGTTTTGTGTAATAAAAAAATTGCCTCTAGGTTACATATACACACTGGTACACTGCGTGTGTGTGGGAGAGGGACG
This sequence comes from Chrysichthys cranchii, assembly GCA_030068335.1. NCBI lineage: Eukaryota > Metazoa > Chordata > Actinopteri > Siluriformes > Claroteidae > Chrysichthys > Chrysichthys cranchii. The sequence continues at coordinate 24,926,891 of JAQMCW010000037.1, read as the reverse complement.
GAGAGAGAGAGAGCAGAAAAATTGTAATTACAGTCCAACTCAGTTGAGTGAACTTTAAAATACACTGCTCTTTACTGCTGCTTGTAAGAGCACGAACTACATTTAGTGCCTGCGTTTTCTCTCTCTTTCTCTGCGTGAGTCTCTCTGTAGTCAGCGCAGCACAAAAGTTTCCTTGTCGTCGTTTTCTCAATAATTAACGACCCTAAGACCCTTTGTTTCCCTAATGACCAATTAGGCAATTTGTGGTATTTCTCCATTAGCGCTTGGGAAGGGATCGTCTCTTTAAAAATGTAACAGTAAAGCTTGAAGACAGCATTGTGCTATGCCTCCGGGCAAATAAATCTCCCATCATGCCCTTCAGGTAGGTTAGGTTCCTATGATTTGATTTTGCCCGAGGCCAGTGTGTCAGGACGGTGTTCTTACCACCATGTTGGCCATTTATTTTCCTCTTTCACTCTTTTCCCAGGTGCTGGCCCTGGACACTGATAATGGAGAGAATGGGACAGTTGTGTATAGCATCAGTCCAGCAAACCCCTATTACATCATCAACAACAGAACCGGGAAGATTCGCACCAGCGGCGCCGTGCTGGACAGAGAGAGTCAGGATCCCCGAGCTGCCCAGCTCATGAGGACCATTGTCATCTCAGCCACCGATCGTAAGCACGACACGTCCAAACGCACGCACGCACACGCCTACCCTCAAGAATGTCTCTCCGTTCCTGTTGGATGCTGTGATGGAATTTGGCATCATTAAGAGTTAAGCCTCTAATTACGTTTTGTCGTGAGCAGGACATGGAGCGAGGGTCAGCAGTATGTTGGACTTGTTCTGTAACAATAAAGTAACACTTAATTTGGATAATCTGATGGAGCTGCTCTTCAAATATCGGTCTGTCCTAAAGCAGCCTATCAGCTCATTCTCAGCATATCAAATGACTGAATGTGGAATTCTGATAGTGGATCGAGTTCCTTGTGGAAGTACAAGATGTAGTAGTCAATGATCCAGTAAGTGTAAATGATCCACCATATCAGGGGCTATTAACTGGATCACCCACACAAAAAGTGGAGGGGGGAAATAAAAGACTTGGTAGTTAATAGTCTAAGGAATGTGTATGGATGTTCTATAAAATATCAACAACCATACACTGATTAGTTTAAAATGACATGATGGGCAGATTGGTTGGATGAGTGGGTGGATGGATGCATGGATGGATGAATAGATGGGTGTGTTGGTACATGGATGGATGGGTGTGTGGGTACATATATATACACACACTGTATACTGTGTGTACATATATGTATAAAATGTAATATAATATCAATCAATATCTTGGTATTCAGACCAGCCTTTTTATCCCAGCCATGTTGTTGTTTTTTGTCCTATCCATGTCCCCTTGTCTGAGAAGACTCTGAGCCTTAAATCGCTTCTCAAATCCATTTTTCTCTCTTAACGATTTCTTCCCCCTGAATAACGACTGACATGAAGTCATGTTTGAGTTTGTGCATTCTGCTTTGTACTTAATGCTCTACTGCCCTCTTGAGGTGGAAGCCCACCACTGCGCTCCTCAGCCAGCACCACAGTCTACGTCAATCTGCTGGACCTTAATGACAACGACCCCACCTTCCTCAACCTGCCGTTCATCGCCGAGGTGCCGGAGGGCTTCCCTGTCGGCTCGTCTGTCTTCAGGGTTGGTTTGGGTTTCTTGATCTTGGTGTTCCGAATGCGGTGTGACAAAATCATCATCATTCTCAAGATGCAAAGTATGTTTCATGCATCGATATGTATGCATTTATGTTTTCGAGCAAAGCGCTTGCAAAACAGTGGTAGGATATTTAAGAAAAAACTGAAATGGCACAGTGCTTGCTGTGACGTGTGTGCCACGTTTATAAGTACAACCTGAAATTGTGAAGTTATTATCCCAAATGGAGGTCTGTTGTGGTCACTCAGGTGCAGGTCCAGGACCCAGACGAGGCGGAGAATGGGGTGGTGACATTGGTGCTACAGATGGGCATGCCCCGGCTTGACTTCCGGCTCAACAGCAGCACAGGGGTGCTGTTCTCCACGGTTGCACTGGACCGCGAGCGGATCGCACAGTATCAGCTGCGGCTAGTGGCGTTCGATGCAGGGCAATACCCACGTACCTCCACCAGCACCCTCACCATCACAGGTACGATCCAGATACTGAGTCACACGGTTGGAAAGAACATTCCCAGCTCCAACACAGTTCTGTGTGTGTGTGTATATACATGTGTGTGTAATAAATATATATAATATATATAAAAGATGGATAGATAGATAGTTGTCTAGCTGTCTGCTTGCTGTCTCTCCGTCAGGCTGTCTTGTCTCTCTATTTATCAGTATTGTTGTCTGGTGATTTCAGTTTGTCTGTTAGTCTATTTATCTGTCTGTCTTTCTGTTAGTCTGTACATCTTTCTGTCGGTCTGTTTGCCTTTGGTCGCTTGGTTGGTCTCAAAGTCTGTCATTTTTTTCTGTCTGTCTGTTGCTCAGCCTCCTTGTCTATCTGTCTGTCTATTATTTCTGTCTTTTTGTTAACCTACCAGAACTTCACCATCATCATCATCATCATCTCCCTCTCTCTGTCTTTATCCCCGCTCCTACAGTGTTGGACATGAATGACGAGACCCCTACATTTTTCCCTCGCGTGTACAACGCGTCAGTGTTGGAGAACGTTCCGCGGGATTTCGTGGTCGTGCGGCTCAACTGTTCTGATAACGATGCTGGACTCAATGCTGAACTCAGCTATTTCATCACAGGTCAGAGGTCAAAAGATTTAACTGCTACTGTTAAGCACTACCTTTGTTCGTGAGGGGGTTTTGGGGGGCCCATATGTGTGTGTGTGTGTGTGTGCGCGCATGCTCAAGTGCTTGATATTTGTCTATCATGTATGCAACCTGGAAGATTTTCTCCACTTTGTGTGTGTGTGTGTGTGTGTGTGTGTGGTGCAGGTGGAAATCAGGATGGGAAATTCAGTGTGGGCTTCAGGAACGGTGTTGTGCGCACTGTGGTGGATCTGGACCGGGAAACTCAAGCCTCATACACACTCGTCATCGAGGCTATCGGTGAGCCATTTTTCATCTTCACCTGTCTGTGATTGCCTGTGTGTGTGTGTTTAGTCTCTGCTACAGGTATAATTTGTCAGTCAGGTTCAGTGGTGCATGCAACAGTGTGCGCATGTAAAGCTGAACACCTTCACTTCCTGTGTGAAGAGTGCAGCACTGAGGTTTCCTGTTTGGAGTGAAACTGTGGTGGTAGAGGTGCTGTGTGTGTGTGTGTGTGTGTGTGTGTGTGTGTAGTTAACACCGAGTTTAGCTTCTCACACACTTCACGTGTGTTACCTATACATGCACGCTAATTTTACTCACTCACACAGACATATTTGAAAATAATTGACAATGGAATTTCAAAAGTGAGAAATCAAAAGCGAGAGATTGTCCATTGCTCTGTTTTCTGCGGATCATAGCAGGCCTGCAGTTTGTCTAAATTATTTAGTTAGTAGGCTCAGAATTATAAATGGATGTATTACATCTATAATCGGGGGATTACACTTTTTTACGCAACATTTAAAGTCACTCTGCCCTGCAACAGTGCCTCTTTCGTGTTTTCATTTCGTGTGGGTGTGGAGCTGGGAGATCTTTTAACGTGAATGAAATTGTCAAATTTGCACAAAAAAAAAAAAAATAATAATCCCTGTTAAGTTTTTTTTTTTGTTTGTTTTCCAAATTGGTGTGACTAGGATTATTTAGAATAGGGGGTTGCATTTTGAATGTAAAAAATGTAACACACAATAACCATGTTTAGCATGAGATGCTTTCAGTAGGTGTTTTTTTGTGCTTTTTATTTGATCAGAAATGATGGAAAATCGACTTTGATTTTACTATCATATTACACACAAAATAAAAAAAATAAACCCAGAAAACTCCAAAACAGACATAAATGTGACATGAACGACGTTCAGAGTTAAATATAAAAATGTAAAAAGTAATTTGCTGAATTACATGGGGACACCCTGTTTTCACAAATATATACAGTCTTATTTAAATACATTACTTTTATCTAAAGAAAAAAAAGACCTACTTTTTCCTATGTCAAATTACAAAGTAGATTTTTTTTTTTTAAAAACATTTTTTTTAAGGTTTTATAATTAAGGGGATGCATGTGTCAAATTAAGACGGATTTCTCTGTCGTCCATGACTGATGATCCTATTAGTCTGGCAAGTTTTATTTAATATTATTACTACAACTGAAGTTTAAGAGTTTTGATTTTCACGGTATGTGAAGTTTGCGACCAAGTTGACCGGATAAGTCGACCATTCTGGGATTTGATTGGTCATCAGTAGGAACGTTTACTTCTAGAAGGTGTGACATTGTCGACTGAGGACCTGGGGACCCGCCCACACGAAAGCCCCTGCGGATCTCAGAGCTCTGAATTTTATTGGATAATTTTGGAGCTGGTGATCAGATTTAGCATTGTGAGCTAAATACACCTGTTCATTTGGCGGACGCTCCTTTTTCTCAGAAAACCAATTTACTGTTAATCAAATAAAGAAGAAAAAATCCAATTAAATGATGAGCAGTGAGTTTTGATCATTGGGTTAACATTTGCTGTCTGGCAATCCTGGGATCTGAACCCACAGCCTTCCTGTTACACTAACCCCTGGGTAGATTTTTGTCAGTTTATACCTCTTGTAGGCAAATACTGGCTTTATTATCTTTCTGCCCCTGAAAAGTAAAGCTGTAACCCTTTTGTGTTTCTTCTTCTTTGCAGTATTACTTCACTGTCCTTTTTGGGCACGATGGTCAAAAACCACTGGAGCTGCGCTGTGAGGAGGAGCAGGCCGGGAAAGAGTGGATGGAGGCCATTCACCAAGCCAGGTGTGGGTCAGGTCTGGCTTTGGAGGGGGCTCATGATGGCTGCCACTTCTGGAGGACCT
>JAQMCW010000037.1:24892355-24918251 GCA_030068335.1 Chrysichthys cranchii | reverse complement strand
TGTGTGTGTGTGTGTGTGTGTGTGTGTGTGTGTGTGTGTGTGTGTGAACCTCTGAGAGTGGTTCCTCTGATTTAGGCCACTATTGTGAGGCTGATGTTGTCCTGGCAACCTGCTAACTAGTGACTAAAGAGAAAACAAAAAAAATCAAAACTCAACTGTTTGTTTGTTTACAGAATCATCAAAATAAGCTTTATTAGTCAGTTTTATTAGTTCGAAAGGCCAAAATGTGTGTCTGTGTGTATTATGAGCTCTGTATGAGGTTTCTGTTTTGTTTGGTTTTTTCATTATGTGTAGTTGTAGTTGCTTTTACTTTCACTGCTTCACTTTTGTGTGTGTGTGTGTGTGTGTGTGTGTGTGTGTGTGTGTGTGTGTGGACAGGTCCAGGCCACAGACGCAGACCAGGGAGAAAATGGCAAGGTTCTGTACAGAATTCTCACAGGTGAGGGTTTTTTTTTTGTTTTGTTTTTTTTGTGGTTAATTTATTCGTTTTTAATTTCTGAATTCACAGCCGCCCGATCCACACATGGCCGCGCACCCCAAGAATGCACAGTCCGAGTTGGAATAATCAAGTGATGCACCACAGAGATACGGTAAACAAAAAAGACGAAGACAAAAACAGCATGAGAGTCAAAGGAAGTCATGAGAAACCGCAGGCATGTAAGCACAGAGAGTGCGTCTCAACCACAGAGCACCGGGTAATATAACAGGGTGACTTCCTCCACTACTGCAGCTCAGCTGCTTGTCAAGAGCACCTTAATGGTGCTGACGAGGCAGAGATAAACTGTTATTACACTATGTAATGCACAGTAAGAGAGTGGGCGTGGTGCAAATGATGGGTGTGTGCACCTCGTGTATCAGGTGCAGCAGTCTTGATGGAGATTTCAGACAGCTTGAAGTGACTGCTGAGTTACGCTTACTGTACAGTACGGACTACGCAGTTTGGGGTTTAAGAACTGTTCACTTGATACGCACGTTACCAGCAGCACACACACACCTCCATGTCAGTGTTATTGCTGTACTGAGAATCCTTCAGCACCATCCATTGACTATTCCAGTTAAATGATGAGGTAGACACGACTGTGAAAACTGTACAAGGGTGAAATTATGGTTCGTGGGTTTAGGTTTTTTTGGCCGTGACTTGCAGTGTGTGTGTGTGTGTGTGTGTGTGTGTCTTGTGTAGGTAACATTGGTGGTCAGTTCAGTATAGACCTTCTGTCTGGTCTGATCACTCGAGGACAGCGGGCTCTGGACAGAGAGACGAGCAGCAGTCACCTGCTGGAGGTGGAGACCTACAACAGTGACCAGGGCAGCATGCGCAGCTCTGTCAGGGTGGGTGGGTGTGTGTGTGTGTATGTGTGTGTGGGTTTACTGAAAGAATTTATTTACCATGATGAAATGTTTTATTCTTTTAACACTCCTAATTTTTTTCATTCATCAAAGAATAACATTACACAATAACATTACACCAGCTGCAATCATCTATTTTGTCCTCTTCAGGTTAATAATATGAATAAAATTGTGGCTTTCTCAAGTAACTGAGAAACCACAAAGCTTTTTATCTTGAAGCCATCTCAGAAAAAGTTTTACAAAGCAAAAGTATTTATTAAAAAAAAAAAAAAGGCACCTTTCAGAAATGAGCAGTTACACATTTTTTTTTTTTTTTTTTAAAGTCCATTTATATGGAGGGTCCATCAAAACCCTGTGTCTGCTGTTACTATAGAAATTATAGCATGTTGGAACAAGCCTATTAATACGAGAGAGAATCAAAAAGTGAATGCAAAATGCATTCAACGTCCTTGATAGGAGTAACTCTGAAAAGCTGAACATATCACTTTTCCACATCGTCCCCATGCAAGAAGACGCACTTGTTTTTACAAGTAAATACGCCTTCTGGATTTCCGCAGAGACGTTGTTTTTCGGGCTGCTCCCGAAGCCAGGTGAGCCCCGCTTCCTTTACTTCATCATCAGAGGCGAATCTGCGACCACACAGCGCCTCCTTCAGTGGACCGAAGACGTTATAAGGGCTCGGCACCAGATCCAGGCTGGAAGGAGGACGCGGAAGACGCTGGAACCCGAGCCATTGCATTGTCTCTATTGTCTCTGCTGCTGTATGTGGACGTGCATTGTCATGGTGCAGCAAGACTGTTTTGGACAGCATTCCTCTTCCTTCGCTATGGTTTGCAGGTTTAAATTAATTTCACAGCAATGCACAGTAATTTGCACTGTTTGCCCATGTGCTTTGCCCATTATCGCAAATGCGGATCCATCACTGATATCCAAATGTGCAGCCAATCGAGACACCATTATCCATCGGGCTTTTCTAATCAAGGCATTCACGCTGCGCTCTTGTGTGCATAACCAGAACAACATGTGCTTGGAAATGCACCAGAATGAGCTCCGTCGTGTCCCAAAAAAGACATTAACATGATTTTCTTGGAACAGGGCTGACTTTTGAGTTTCTTCTGCACTGGAGAAGATGGATGTTTCCACTCCATGCTTTGTCTTTTTGTTCTCTGGGTTATCACATGATTTAAAAATTGCCTAAAGTTTTTGATTCTCCCTTTGTATAAACCTGTATATTGCATTACTACTTACATTCCTACTGTCCGAGGTGCTGTTGTAGAAAATTATCCAAGACCAGAACCACGATGGTCTGGTGTCCACAAACTTTTGCCCATAGTATTTGACAGTGTTGATGCTATAAGTCTAGTAATACAGTACCGGTGTATATATCAGATCATTTTTAAGGTATGTTGCAATTCCAATTCCAGGTGAAAGATCCATAGGACCAAAGGTACAGTTTAGTACCATTCCGTTTAAAGTGTGTGGAAGTCAATTAATTCCCTTGTCCCTAGCTAACTTTATCCAGGTCTATCCAGGTCCTTCAACCCCTCCTGTCTTTCTCACTGTCTCTCTTGCTGCATGTTTCTGTAGGTGATCGTGTACGTGGAGGACGTGAATGATGAGCGTCCCGTGTTCACCCAGCAGCAGTATAACAGACTCGGCCTAAGAGAAACAGCTGGAATCGGTACCTCAGTGATTGTGGTACGGGCCACTGACCCAGACACAGGTGCATACAGCGCTTTAGGAATGCTTTTTTTTTTTTTTTTTGCATTATACTGTATGTATACATCCAATCAAAAGCAGTTCATATCTCAATATGATGCTTTATTGCATAATTTTATTTTGTTCTATACATGTTATACTGTCAGGGTGGTTTTTTATTTCAGTTATCATAGCTGTTTCATGTATTCACGAGTTGCTGCGGTTATTAGCCGACTTGAATGAAATGAATTCTGCCCAAATATCATAAACTCCAAATTCTCTCCGCCTGAATGATGTCAGCGTGAGTCTTATGCACCAACACTAGAGATGAGTAATATGGTAACACACCTTCTGTGGCATTAACGGTTTCCTGATGCTGCCACATTGTTTACCTGACTTGCCTGAATAGTGAAAAATGCACGCCCTTAAAAGCAGAAATGTTTTGTTTGGGTTTGTTTCCTCTCTGTAGCCAGTTTTGGAGAATGTGTGCTTTGTTCTTTTTTTCTTTTTGTATTCTTGCTCATGACGCACAATTCCTAGGACATCTGTCCTGACTTCCCTGTCTCGCTTCCCTGTCTCTCACACTCCTGTGTGATTACTGCAATCAGTTAAAGAGCTGCGTGGGTTATTTTGCTGTCAGATAAACATTTCTCAAAGCAACTTACACGTGAAGCAGGTTACACTCTATACTCAGCACGATTAAAAGAGCTGACAGTCATACTATCTAAAAAACCGCTACACCAGCTGACCAGAAACAAGTGTGAAGTAGCATTAGGAAAAATAGACACAGACTGAGCCACACGTAAACATCACGGTCAAAAGATGTGGCACTTCTTCGTCATGTCGCAGTGTAACAATGACTAATGCACTCGCATGACAGAAAATAGGTTCTGGAAAGGAAAGAGCTTCTCTAGGGCACAAAGAATATACCCTCAGGTACGTCGGTAGTCCGTATCCTCTTGAACCTGCAGGCCGACGTTAAGTCTGTAAAACTTTAAATGAACCAGGCGTCCTCCTGACTGTTTACTTAACGAATTAACTAATTATGGTGCCTCTAGCGGAGATTTAAAAAAAAAAAAACCCCTTCTGCGGTTTTCATACGTCTGATTAACACACCACCATTGCATCAGCATAAATTATCACTCTGAACATGACTAATAATATAGCTGGGTGCACATCTGTGTGACATGATCTCAGTATCATTGTTTGAGCAAGCAAAACAAGTCGGAGTAAAAGAATCAGTCCGGGTTTGTTTATAAATAAATCTCGCACGTTGAAAACCATTAAATATGAGGGAGATTCAAAAAGGACAGAAAAGAAAGCAAATGAAATATAGTCAGACATAGTCGTACGTTGCTTTTCGGATAATTCGACCACACACAGTGCAGCACTTGGCAGCCATGAGAAACATGGATGCTCCGTTGGAAGATTGTGCCATTGAAGAACAACATGCTGTCGTGTGCTTTCTTTGGACAGAGGGAGTGAAACCTGTGGAAATTCACTGTGAAACGTTGGCTCAAAAAAGGTTTTTGAGCAAGTAGAAATGTTTAAAGCAGGAAGAACAGGTGTAACCAATGAAGGTCGTCTGGTTACCCATCAATATGGCGGGCACACGAGCACATCGACAGGGCGGATGCCGTGATCAGAGAAGACCGACGGATAACTGTGTCTCAGTTGGCTGCACATTTAGATATCAGCTATGAATCCGCATTTGAGATAACGGGCAAACGGTGAACAGAGCATCTCACTGGGCGTTGCTGTGAAATGAACTTAAACCTGCAATTTGCAGCAAAAGAAGAGGAATGCTGTGAAAAAACAGTCTTGATGCACCATGACAATTAACGTCCTAATACAGCAGTAAAGACAATGCAATGGCTCGGGTTCCAACGTCTTCCACATCCTCCTTACAGCCCGGATCTGGTGCCGAGCCTTTATCACATCTTCAGTCCACTGAAGGAGGCGCTGCACGGTCGCAGATTCGCCTCTGATGATGAAGTGAAGAAAGCGGTGCTCACCTCGCTTTAGGAGCAGATGAAAAACAACTTCTCTGCAGGAATACAGAAGCTAGTTGAACGATATAATAAATGGGTCATCTTCCATAGGGACTATGTGGGGAAAAATATGTTCAGTTTTTCACAGTTACTGGTATTAAGCCATTAAATGTACTTTGCCTTCACTTTTTGATTCTCCCTCGTATATTATAAAAACAAATGGATAGATTATGGCACAAGAGTGAGGCTTCCTAGAGAAGGCCATCCACCAAATTTAACCAGAAAAAGATGGTGTTAGTGAGCAATGACGTCTACACCAGTCTCAATTAAATGTCAAGTTGTAACATTACAGCATGAGGAAAAAGTTCAAGGGGTTGAATGCTTAGCAAGTCACTGTAATCATGATTAAAACCAGCAAGAGCAACTGTATTGTACTTAAGGTTGAACCCCACCTCTCTCTTTCTCTCTACGTCTGTGTGTAGGAGACGGAGGCGCTGTATCCTATGCCCTCATCTCGGGTTCAGATCGTAAATTTGAGGTGGACATTAGTACAGGACTAGTGACCACTGTGGATTATCTCGACTACGAGACCAAGACCAGCTACCTAATGAACGTGTCCGCCACAGACCAAGCGCCTCCCTTTAATCGGGCCTTCTGCACCGTATATGTCACCCTGCTGAATGAGCTGGATGAGGCGGTGTCATTCCTGATGGCTGGGTATGAAGCGTCCCTGAGGGAAAATATAGCCACAGGAACAGAAGTGATCCAAGTGCGAGCTCAGTCAGCAGATAATCTGAATCAGCTGACATATCGCTTCGACCCCGATACATCGCCCGCTGCTCTTGCACTCTTCAAGATTGATGCCGTCACGGTGAGAAAGCTTAACCTGGGGCTCAAACTGACACTGCAGAATTTTTGAGGCCCTTGGCTCAATTATTATTATTATTTTTATTTTTTTTTTTTTAAGGAAGGCCAAGGAACAATTTTTAAAGGTCATACCTGTTACAGAAATGATACCTCAGTTATTTTGAGACATGTGAAACAGAAGTGAAAGAAGTTTTAGGTAGTTTAGTCTTTTTTTTTTTTTAATGTCCATTCCAAGAGATTGCTGGTCTGAAAGGGACAGCCAGTGTCCGAAACAGTTCGAAAGGCAGTTTAATCTGTTGAAATGTTTGTATCACTCCAAAAATGTTGCATTTTCCACGTTTCCCAATGCGTGTCTATTTCACAGGGTCGGATCACTGTGACTGGTCTGCTAGACCGTGAGAGGGGTGACTCCTACACTCTCACAGTGGTCGCTGATGACGGAGGGCCTAAAAGAGGATCCACTGTGGTAAACATCCATAATCTTCTAGAAACATCTGTAATCTGAATTTAGCAATGTGTTATGTAAAAACAAACAAACAAAAAAAAACATACCCATCTAACAAAAATTACTCATGATTTTTCCCCCCCCAACATATTCTCCCTTTGTAGAAGGTAAGAAATCATTTATTATGAACTCATTTGAATTGGATATATTTATTTTAGACTGCACAAACTATTTGCTAGCTATTTATTTATTTATTTATTAAACAGGTGTCCATTACCATTCTTGACGAGAATGACAACAGCCCCGAGTTCGACCTGACGTCAGACTTATCGGTGAACGTTCCAGAAGATACACCCATCGGGCAGAGAGTTGCCATGGTGACTGCAAGGGATAAAGACGCCGGGAGGAACGGACTGGTGAGAGCGTGCTTTCAGTCCTCCAGTGGGATATGAGATGAGCTCTGATCACGAACAAGGCCACATTTGGACTGGGTCAAACTCCTGGCATTTCTGGATCCTCCTGTTTAAGTTTCCTGTTCCTTTTCTTTCTCTCCATCCAGGTGAACTTCACGCTGGTGGCCGGGAACATGAGGGATATATTCGAGATCCGAACCATCAACAACACCTTTGGAGACATTTATGTAAACGCTCCTCTCGACCGAGAAGCAGTGGACCGCTATCTGCTTAAGGTGAGTGTAAGGTGGTCATCAGAGATCCACGACACATACTCCTCGTTACTGTTCCTGATGTGGACGCGGATGGGGAAAAAGAAAGAGGCGTCAACTAACACTTAACGAAATTAGTTGCTAGTATAGAAACAATATGAGAAGAAGTGCATTGATACAAACCTGTGATCAACTAGATTTGAGATTTCAACAATGCTGTGATGTAGTACAGAAAGCCAATCCAGCCAATAAGGAACAGGCTTATTTTGTTGACTGTTGTAGAATTAATGATATTCCTGTTACAATCTCCAAAAAAAAAAAAATCTTTCTTTCTCGGACACATTTTAGTCCCATGGTCTAAACTTCATGGGCCTACCGTCATCACTAAAACACGACCACAATGGGAGACCGATTGTTCATTTTCATGGCCTTCACACATTCAAATTTGACTCCACAGTATTCCCTTACACTTTGCATGTGTGTGCAGGTGCGGGCCTTGGATAACGGCTCTCCTCCTCGGTTTACGGATCATTCGCTTACTGTGAATATCGTGGATGTCAATGATAACGCTCCTGTCGTCCAGAGCCCTCGCGGCTACAACGTCAGCGTCAGTGAGGTGAGTGCAACTCGGCCTGCCGATCAAACCCCATCAGAGCCTCGGGGCCCCCAAGGCAGTCAGTAATAGCCTGTGAGCTGAAACAAGACATCTGTGTTCGTGTAAATTCCAGGGAAATCCAGTGCTACGTTTACGTGACTGTTACTTGACGTTCAGTTATTTTAGTAGCTAGAGCAATGGAGACACGTTTTATGGAAACCCGTACAAGGTTGTTAAATCCTTCCTGCACTTATCTCAGCTTGTTAGGAAGGTTTGGATTAGTCAGTGAGCACAAAAGGGTTAATGTGTCTTATCTCAAGGGCCTGCTTCCTGATGCTGGGGTTGAACTTAAAACCTTCTGATCAATAGACCAAAACCTCAACCACTCATCCTTAACCACTGCTTTATACATGCGTGTGTGTGTGTGTATCTTTGAGTAGAATGTAGGTGGCGGTACGTCGGTCCTGCGTGTCATAGCTACAGATCGCGACATCGGGCCCAACGCTGTGCTGTCCTATTACATCACCGTTGGGAACCAGGATTTAACGTTCCGCATGGACCGCTTGAGCGGCGAGATCGTGACCAGACCTTCACCTCCTGACAGAGAGAGACAGCAGCAGTACACACTCACCGTCACCGTGGAGGACGACGGAACTCCGCCACTATCAGTAAGAGTCCGTGCGTGTGTGTGTGTGTGTGTGTGTGTGTGTGTGTGTGTGTGTATGTGCGCTAGAGTGCCAGAGTTTGAAAACTCTCATATTACACCCGCAAATTATGGATAACACCGAACTTCCATATATTTGATAGCCGTAAGCCCATGGAGAAAGTGGGGCCAAATAATATAGGGCCTTATTAAGCGATTCTCCTCACACACAGTGTTCTGTTGTCTGTTTACACACGAACGCTGTTGAAGTCTCAAGTCTGGTTTCTACTTCTCGTTTCTGTTGATTTCTATATTTTGTTTAATGGAGGAACGGACAGGTGTAACCATTTTAAATAAATTGCAAAGACGGGGGGGTGGGTGTTCCATAAGAAGTGGCTGAAATAAGGTTTCAAACCCAGATTCCAAAGGCAAGTTAACTTCCTCTCATTTCCTCTTGGGGGAAACTCCCCGTCCAGCACCTTATTAGATCATGTGCTTGTAAGATGTTGCTTTTTTTTGGAGGCCCAAAGAAGCAAGTATTGAAGCAGCAGCAAGACATGCCCAGAAGACTTTGCAATCTGATGCAATTTCCTTTTCAAGACACTGACAGAGTAAACTGAAGCACTTACAGAAAACTCGTGTGTTTTGTTTTTTTTTGAACATGGTTATTTTAAATTATTGGGCCAAATGGCTTCAGTGTTTCCACGAAACATCAACCGAAGCCTTGCTTTATTAAAATGTCAGCTCTGTTTTTTGTTTTACATTTTATAGAAATCTAAAAGCTGTTTATAGATGATTGACAGCTCTGTGTCTATTGGAAACGGAAGGCTGCCGCGTTGTTGCCTCAGGAGACGGGGGGAGGTCTTGTCTTTTCGACTGAATTCATAAGGCAGGACATCCGACTAAATTCATCTTCAAAGAATGTTCATTTTAAACAACCGTTCAGAATAGCGCCAACAGTAATGTGCAACATCGGCAATACCTCACTCATCGTTCGGGTTAGTTATTTTGTGACAGAAGTACAACGCTTTACGGTGCATTTCAGTTTTAGTTCTTTCGTTATTGAAAGCAAAATTACACGCAATTTGAGAGGGGAAAACGTGTTCACGTGCTAGTGCCGATGTGGGCCAGGATCCACAGGATTTCGAAAACGTACATATAGCTATTTGAGTGAAACCTCCCCGATTGAGGAAAATCACTGCCTGTTAAACATGTACAAGTAAAGCAGCAGTCATACAAGCCTAACCATTTTCCTTCCTAAGTGGAGCATAGATAACGTGGACTAGGTAGCTGGTTTGGTTTGTGCACCTGTAAGATGAGTAACATTCATTTCATTAGTCTTGTAGCTAGTTAGCCAACAGACAGGATTCTTCATGATGGAAAGGCATTACTTTCATTGATGAGCAGCATTGCAAATGTGCCAGGCAAATAAACAGCAGTTTGAGTTACACTCAATTTTTTTTTTCTTTTTAATGTAAAGCACTGAACTTCTCATGAACTCCTGAGAGAACCTCACAATTTGTGGTAAGAGCAACACCAAACTGAGTATTAACACCAAAGTTGCATTTCGATCTGCTTGGCACATTTACCATTTAAAAGACAGGAAGTGTAAACTGGCGAACTGCAAAAACAGGAAACCCACAAGCATGTGCGTTTTTTTTTTTTCTGAAACAGGAAGTAACAATTTCAAATATTCTGCTTGTTCCCGTTTCATGTTCTTGCAGTCTGGTAGAATCTCTCTCTCTCTCTCTCTCGATCTTTCATTCTCCCTTATTGTGAAATACTCAGAGCCTTGTATGGCAGAACAAATTGTTCTTGTGTCGTTGACTGCCCAATTTTCTAATGGACTTGAATACAAATGCTAAATATGACTTGTAAGGTTTTATTGTATAAAAGAGAACATGTATCTACTTTTTTTTTTTTTTTAAAACATTTAATTACTTTTTTTAATACACGTTTTATTGCATTATACTACATGGCTCCCTAAGACGGACATTTATAGACAGTCATAAACAGACATACAGATGCAGAATAAAACAAGCTACATTGTCCCAAATATACAGAGAAATTCTTCCATCCATCAATATATATACACACACACACACACACACACACACACACAATTGGTGTAAAAAGTTTTCACCCTCCTATCTTACCCCCGTAACCCTAACATGGCAGGTTTTTGTGAACTGGAAAAAAAAAAAATCGAAGCTAAGATAAGTCATGTCAAAACGTTTTCCACCCTTGGTGTGAACATGTTAAACATTTAAAAAAAAAAAAAAAAAAAGAACAAAAACCGGGTTGTACAAGTGTACACATGCCTAAACTAATACTTTTGTTGAAAGACCTTTTGATTTTTTTTTTTTTTCTTTTACACAGCACTCGGTCTTTTTGGGTATGAACAGATCAGCATCTCACATCATGACTTGGCAATTTTACCACCCTTTCTTCAAAAGATACATTCTAGATCCGTCAAATTGTGAGGGCATTTCCTGTGCTCATCTTACCACAGATTTTTAGTTGGGTTCTGGTCTGGGCTTGGGCTCAGCCATTCAGAAACATCGATCTTTTGGTTAAGCTCTTCCTTTGTTCATTTGGATGTATGCTTTGGGTCATTGTTATGCTGAAAGGTTAAGTTCCTTTTTTATCTTTAGCTTACTAGCAGATGTCTGAGTGTTTTTGCACTAAAAATAAATATTTTTGTATTAGTAGCTGGTGGTATTTGTAGCTATTCATGATTCCCTCCACCAGTTCTGATTGAAGAAAAGCAGCCCTAAAGCATGATGCTGCCACCACCATGCTTCACCTCGAGTATGGTGTACTTTTGGTGATGAGCTTTTTTGTGATTTTGGAATTGTTCTCATCAGACTATAATGCATTTTGCTACAAGTAGATTAGGGTGATTTAGTCGGACTTGGATGTTTTTTGTGAGAAAGCTAGGGCTTCTGTCACATGCAGAGAGTAATCAATACTTGTCAGATGTTCCTGCAGCTCCATTAATGTTGTCGTCGGTCTTGTAGCAGCCTCCCTGGTAAGATTTTGTCTTGTTCTAGATGGACATCCTGTTCTTGGTGATGTCACAGTGGTTGTCCATTTTCTCCACTTGTTGATGATGGCCTTTGCGGCGTTCCTTGGAACATCCAATGTCTTGGAAATTCTTTTATACACCTCCCCTGATTGTTCCCTTTCAACAAGTGAGATACCATACAGGCTTTGAAAGCTCTTAGAGGACCATTAGAGGACTCTCAGCAGTCCGAGGGTTAGGTTTAGGGTTATGCTTAGGATTAGGGTGGAAACCAAGATGATGTACAGAAAAGCTGATCTTTGATTTTAGGTTAATCTGAATAATTTCATTGACCCCTGTGTGAGAAGTACTTTTGAACATGAGATTGAATGTGATTGGATGAGCACCACTACATCCTCAGTTCTAAATTTTCTCCTGAAAATGTTTGAGTGTTTTTCACTTAATTTTTGTATGTTGTAATTTCACACTAAGGGTGGGGGAAAAGGTCTGACATGATCCCAATAAACCTTTGGTAGGAGTTTGATTCAGCCAGCTGAAGGTTTCTCTCTTTTTCTATATAACAATATATATAACTATATATAACCCAAAAACATTTATTACATTTCTTAAAGCTATGTGAACATCTTTGGGAGTCAAAATCTGTTGTATAAAAAGTAAAAACGCCCATTTTGTCCTCTGGTGATCTCTGACGGAGTAACACACATACACGTGCTACATAAAAAGCACCCCGACAGGTGGAGCCCGAAAAGGGACGAGGCAGTTTCTGTGTCAACGTTTAGAAGAAAAGGCACAACAAGAGAAGGGGGGAAAAAAATCTGAAAGTGTGTTCGCCCAGTGGTTCTGATAATCACTGGATGGAGCAACACCTCGTTCTGAAACTGTCCCCCTTCTCCCCTTGGTCATGGAACATTCCGGTCTCTCTGTGGATAAAGGCGCGCCCCTGTACCACAAAGTGATGCGAGCTCCTCCTGCTCTCTGGTTGTTGGAAATGTGTGTTCGTGTGTAGAAGGAGAAGGTGTTCTCTGCAGCTTCTCCTGATCATACAGAAAACAGGAATGTTGAAGGGAGGTGGAGAAGACGGCGAGAAAGAAAAGTGCAGGGCATTACAGCGGTGCTGAGAAAGGGAGCGTCTCTCCATCCTACAGCGGCTGGATGTCGGGGGACTCTGGGATGGGCTCTGCAAAACAGCACAAACATGTTAATATACACACACACGGTCTCATAGTAACGTGCGTTTCTGAAAAAACACACACACACACAGAGTATGGCACTATAATCTTAATTTAGTAGTTCTTGAATTTGTGCAATATTTCTATGGAATGTTATTTCTCAGTAAGTGACTACACAAAGATCTATTTCTTAGTAACCACCCCCCCCCCCCCCCCCACACACACACACACATGCAGACAAAGCACAAAGGTGTTTTCTTTTTTTTTCTTTCTTTTTTTATAAAACCTGTTATTACTGCAGAGCCAAAAGTGTAATCATAATTATTTAGCTCAGGGTGAAACTGAACACTGCTAATTTTAAAATTGCTCAGTCAGTCCATGAATGTTGCTGACGTTTACTCTTACTGATTCTATCCTTGCGCGTTTGGTCACCAGCCACATTTGTTTTTAGAGAAACCGTGAAGCTCAAAGCCTTTCCTGTCTGCACTGACACTGGAGACTCCTTCCCATCTCCTTAAAGAAAACAACTGAACTCTGAATCAAAAGTCCCTGTGAATGAGCTGTTGCTATCGAAACAAGTACCGTATTATGAGGAGTGGTATCAAAATACACAAGTGATTTGAGTTCCATCCTGAGCTCTTCCACACTGAGCAAATAACACTAAGTCGTCACACTTTGCGTGTAAATTTGTGTTATGAAAGCTAGCTGAAGAGTGGAGCAACAAAAGAAATGCCACAAAACACTTTCCCAGAACTGGGGATTGCAGGAACGGAGCAGAAAAGCAGAAGTGGGTTGTTGTGTAACTGGGTGTATATGGTTGTGAAAACGAGCGAGGAGTGAAAGGTCGGAGGCGAGGTGGGGGAAAATTTGAATTTCATCTGCTCTCCTTCAGGCTTCCTCATTATGCCTCTAACTGTGACGCTGGTTCGTTGACTTTGGTACCGCACGTTTGGCCATCCTGTCTCCGTCCTGTCTCCGTACATTACACGTTCCTGTCTGCGAGGCACTTTCACGCGGCATTACACCTCTAAGCACAATGTGTTCTCCTGGGAACGTTATCCCAGATTTCATGCCATGCTCGTGGCGGCGTTATAATCATTATTGTTGTGAGCTTTATGAGCTCCTGATGAGAATATCTAGCGGGCACCTTTCGTGAATTTTTTTCTTAGTCCCCCAATTTAATTATTTTTTATTTCCGTTGCCTGAAATGGTTTTTTTTATTGTTTTTTTTTTTTTTTTTTTTTTTTTTTTTAAACTTCCTTCACAAACGTTCCTTCACTTCATGTTCTGCCGTTCTGCCTGCCAGACCCTGGCTATTGTTGTGCTTTATCAGCATCGGAGCATTAGAGAAACGGCATTTCCGTGTTTCTCTTCCATTTTTCTATAAGTCAAGCCACGTTTAAAAAAAAAAAATGAGGTTCATGAGTAACTGAAAGTTAGCAACCGATGGTCGATCAGATGGTTGAGAGAACCCAATGATTTG
The DNA here is from genome assembly GCA_030068335.1 of Chrysichthys cranchii. Taxonomy (NCBI): domain Eukaryota; kingdom Metazoa; phylum Chordata; class Actinopteri; order Siluriformes; family Claroteidae; genus Chrysichthys; species Chrysichthys cranchii. Next base: position 24,904,324 of record JAQMCW010000037.1, on the reverse strand, counting down.
GAATTGACTCTTGACGAATTTGTCAAGATTATCTGACACCCATATCCATGTGTTTCGGTGCCTCAGACCTGTGTGTAAATTGACTTTGCTTCCCAGCACTATGCTTTAAAGAGGAACGTTCATGACTAAGCTCTGGACTAAGAGTCTAATCAGGGGCAGGGATCTGAACTCGCACGCAAGAACCTGTGTGTGTGTGTGTGTGTGTGTGTGTGTGTGTGTGTGTGTGTGTTCGTGTGTTCGTGCATGCGTGTGCATCTGCCCAGACTGTATCTCCTCCCTGATCCCAGATGTTTCTCACTTTGTAGTGATGCACTCCAGACTACAAATAAGATCATGCTGCATGGGCTGCTATTCTCACAGAGAAATACTTAAATTTGTGTGTGTGTTTGCGTGTGTAAGAGTGCAATTAATGTTACTGGGGACTAATTTTCATGGAAATCATGTACACATGTATGCTGTGTGATTGTGTAGAGCAGTTAAACCTGTTGTCGTGTGCTTGTGAGTGTTGTAAGAACAAATTTCACTCTCCAAATCCTGTTTGAATTTTCATAACATTTGCATATTCAAAGTCATCCACACGTCCACGTTTTGAATGCTTACGATCCCTTGTTCTGCTTTTCGTTAATCATTTACCAATGTTCTCAGTGGACACACAAAAAGTCCTCAAAGTATCGTCGTATGTAAGTAGTTAATTTCAAGCAGGCACGCTTTTCCTGGAGGTGATTCTTGTAAAGCGCCTAACGGCGCACAACCGTGACGATATGTTCATCAATATTATCCTGAGCATATTTGCGTGGTGCTGTGGTTAAACCCTTCCCATGACGAAACCGAGACATTTTCCTCTTCTGTATACAGCGGTACCTTGGTTTTCGACGGTTTCAGTTTTCATTAATTTTTTTTCCCAAGAAAAATTTGTCTCGGTTTTCGTCGGATTTTGTCAGATTTTGCTGCTGATTTTGCGAAAACAACTAATAAAAAAAGAAATGAAATTTGATGCATCTGTTAGACAACATGCATAAAACTGTTTTTGACACTTTTACTGTGTGTGTGTGTGTGTGTGTGTGTGTGTGTGTGTGTGTGTGTGTGTGTGTGTGTGTGTGTGTGTGTGCGGTCTCTGACCTTGTGCAGGGATGAATACACACAAACAGCGCACACAAAGATTATGTATAATAAATGTGTTTTTGTCTCTTGAAAAGCAAACGAGATGTGTTTTAGAACGTGTGTAGAATTTTGTCGTGTGTTGAGAAAGGAGCGTGTATGTTTTGTCTCTTACCATGCGCGGGGAAAAACACGTCTCCTTGTGGGTTTGGGCTAAAAGGGGTGCCGGGGTCAGACAGAAGGTGGCGTCCTGTTTCGGACGTCTGGCGCGTCAGAATCTGAGCCACGGTGCGCGACGGGGCCTGTGGGGAACCTCCCATGTACACCGGGTTGTCATGCCCCTGAGCCTCACTGGAGAGAGAGGGAGAGTGACATTTAAAGGACGGAAAATTTTAGCAGACGCAAATACAGCAAGTAAAATTCTGGTGGATGAATTGTTTTCTAATTTTATTCCGGAGCCAGTAATGTAGACTAATGTAGCTAACAACTAAGGGATGCCCCCCCTTATCGTTAATGAAAACTCTACTGGTTTAGCATTGTCACGTGTCTTTAATCACGAAAAACGTTTCAACAGAAATGTTTGACTTGGCAACACCATTCTTCCCCTCAAACATTCAGAGGAAAAAAGGGATTGTTTTAAGCCACACCCTGTACCCGAGGCTGATGTCTGTTTAGAGTTTCCCCAATCTACGTGCTATGAAAGGACGCGATTCCCGTTTCCAGATGGCTTTTACTACTCCATGGCATGTTATTCATTCTTTTGTAAGCTCATTTTTGGCTATGTTTAGATAACAGTCCTAAATGTCCATAGCACTGGATGGGCTCCAGGGCCGCAGTGGTACAGTACCGTTGCCAAAAAGTGTGGTTGATTAAATCAACATATGGTAGCTGATGCCACAGAACGGTCACCGAGAAAGGGGAAGCAGGAACTCTGTGGTTCGGGCTTTGGACCTACTGCTCAGAAGGTTGAGAGTTCGAATCCCGTTACCACTAAGCTGCTAACTGTAAGCCAGGTTGGATTAAATGTTTTTGTTTTTTCGATGTCTTCACTGGTCAATTGAACAGCAACTGGGTTCTTATAAACAGACTCAACACGCATAATCAGGTTGTTTGTACACACAGAAGCTAAGGGGATTCTTCCATTCAGTCAGTGGTGAAAGAAGCTCGTTTTAATTAGTTTTAAATCCAGTTGTAACAGGGTGTGTTTAACAGCTGCTTGCCCCAAATCTGGGACTTTTTCACGATTCCCATTTCCCCTCACTCGACCCAAACATGATTTCTGTTATATACTGTCAGAAACCACACAGGCCTGTCTGAGATTCAACAACTCGATGTGGTTTGAGGTATTCTCGATGTGTGATGATTTACACGTATAATTTCCATAGTGCTATAATGCAGACGGCAAGCTCTTCCCTTTACACAAACCGGGCATGTCTTTTGTTTATTCGTTTCCGTTTGGGGACAAACGAATGGCCAAGGTGTGTGCGTTTCATTTTTAGCCAAACTATTGTTTCGAGTCATCTACGTTAGTGACCGTGTGGGAACTCACCTGTCCATGCGAACGAGCTCGTGTGCACCTGCAAGAAACAGGAAGTGGTCATTGTGTGACAGGAAACAGAATATCGGTGACTACGACTGCCTGTATGCACTACAATGCAGTGTTGTGCAGGATAAACATGTACACACAACTTTCAAGTCACTTAGAATCAGGTCTGAAGGATTCTGGGAGTCCGCTATTTATGTGAAGCTAAACCGTAACAGATGTTCTGTGCACACAAAACACGTGGTCATGACACCACGACACCAGACACTGACTCATATAGGATGGCTTGCTATGAAAGATGCACTACGTCACACAGCTGCTGCATTCAGCCAGTAATAAACTGTTTTGACTTGTTACTATAGGATCTGTTTTCCCAGATGTTCATGGAAGCAATCATGTAGCATCATACTCACGCCGGCTGGTGTGAGTTCTTTGCCTTTGGCGGTATACCAGGACCAGCAAGATAGGCAGACACAAAATACCCATAATGCATGCAGCTGTAGCCAGACCTGCAGCCACTGTACCTAGAGGACGATAGAGAATAACAAAACGATCAGAACGATCAAGCGATGCGTGTGAATCTGTGCTTTCAGAACAGAACAGTTGGTCAAGTGTAGGCAAGATGCAATAGTCTCAAACATCAAAACATTCTCCTGAGATGCTCACACCCTGAGCATCAGTCACTAGCCATGTTGCGTGTTCTTTATCGTGTTCAGTGTACCTTGGGGAGGTGGCGGCAACAGCTGTGTGCACTTGAGACTATTGTTGCGATCTGGAGAACGACACATGATGCTCAGTGTTATTTCAACTACACACAATTAAATCACCATTTATAGAAATACACCAGTGACCAAAGATATTAAAAGTAATATAATCAGTTAAAAAAAAAAAACAGTTTGGCTCATTAATACCAGTTATTACAATTACACTGTATTTAAAGCAGTATATAACTAGCTATATTATACTATGGTACAAATCTGATTGGTCAGAGAGTCCCTCAAGAGCAAATCACTATACTGTATATTGATTTATTTCTTCATTCGTGGAGATGCTGGATGTGTTAACAGTTGCCATTGCAGCAACAGGGAACACAACACAGGATGTTTAATCGTATACTGCAAGAAGACATTTCCAAGCTTTAAATGATCCGTTTGTAAAAGCGTAAGAGCTTTAATGACCGGGAATAAGAGTTGGGAGTGAACTGAGATTGCCTGATTCTTACGTGGCGTGATGGTGAGCATCATGTGGCTGTGTGCCTTCTGCTGCACGCTTGGCTTGTGCTTCCCTTCGCGCAGCACATCCAGTGCCATGCAGCAGTAGCGTCCCTGGTTGGCCTGCGTCACCCTAAGCAGAGTGACGCTGAAGGACGTGTCCTGGGCATTGTGCAATGCACTCGGTGCATGCAGGGAATTGTGACACTGCTCGTTCATGTGTGGCGTGAAGAACCAGACGTGCCGCAGGTAGTCGGTCGGATGCGCCAGAGCGCCCGACTGCTCGCATACCATCGTGACATTGGCTCCTTCGGGGCATATGTAGGAGACGTAGGGCACTGAGACGCTGAGCGAGTGGGCGTGGTATTCAGTGTTGGCTGCAGATGGAAAGACGAAAGAGAAACAATGGTTAGGATTTTTGCTTTCGACGAAAATGTATTAACGTTTCTTTCAGTAGCCAAAATGTTCCTCCAAAACTCAGTTAGTTTCGATAAATAAGCAGGTTTTTCTCATGAAAACCAATCAGATGTCAGAAAACTTGAAATTTCAGCTTTACAAAACCCTGACACTGGAGACTCCTTCCATAAATGCTCAATAAATACCTCCAGTCCGCTTCAATTCCCTGTCGAGCTGTTACAGGTGTAATGGAAACAGTAACTCTTGACTAGCAGTGTTTATTTGTATTTTCCATAATATGTTCCACAGTTACATTTCTATAAAACCCTGATGAGAGAACCAAAGTCAGAAGGACAGAACGTCTTTAGGCGCAGCACAGCACAGCACACGAGGGTTAAATGGCTTTCTGTTGCTGCTTGAGCACATACAAATGTTCAGACATGAGTGTTCGCGGTCATTTCCTGAGCGGTGTGGGTGTGCAGGTGTGTATGCGAGTACGTCCGCGCATGACTGAAGCATACCGAAACGGCACACAGCCTACATCCAGCACTCAGCTCGAGCTCATTTACTAGACTGTGATTCATTCCACCTGTGTGTGCCAGTGTGTGTGCGCATGAAGATGCTGAGCTGGCATTTCAAGCCAAATGTCAAAATGTCACACCGCTATCAACTTGACTCAGCCGAGGACGAGAAGAAAAAAAAAAAACGTGCTTTCCCCAGGCATGTTATTTATACGAAAACAGACGTTTAAGAAAATGTGAAGAAGAAAATAAAAAAATAAAAAATAAAACGAAAGTGCCTACTTGGAGTCAAATTTCAGAATGCTTACTTGGTTATAAATCTACAGAGTAAAGTTTCAGAACGCAAGCCAGCAGATAATATGGGAGTTTAGCGACTAGCAGAAGGGTAAGACATAGGAAAAGTAATGAATAAAAGCAGCCTGGGGATGTGTACCGCTTATATCCTTATATCTATACTTTTGTTTGAAATTTTTGTCTGTACTGCTACTTTCTTTTGCTTTAATGTTCCTTCATTTTTTCTTTTTTTTTTTTTTTGTTGTTTTTTTTACTTTCAGCTAGTATTCCAGGCATAGTAACACTTATACAAGCCAAATCAGCAAAACTCTCCTTCTCTTCTTTTTCTGTCTGTGTTCCTCCTTCCCTCTCTCTGTGACATTCTGCTCAGTTTTCTTTTTCTTTTCTTTTTTGTTTTTGCTGGGGTTGTGACTTTTCAATTCCTTGAATCTCCAATGTTCCTCCTCCGAGTTTCAAGAGTGTTTGTGAGCAACACATAGATACTGCCATACGTGTCTCTACACACACACACGCCCACACACACACACACACGCAGACCGCTACAAATGAAACACCCAACCCTGTCGAAAGTGTCAGCTTCAAGATGAAGGTTAAATTCTTTGCAGAGGTCTGCACACAGGCTGAGAGGGAAATATTATCCAGTGCAAGTTCGAAATATCACTTGTTGTCTTGAAAGTCAATCTTAAAGTTTTAACCCAACCAAAACATTTCCCAACATTTCCCCACGCGAGTACAGTCAGTAATCAGTAAGTATACATCTGTGTTTTTGTCTGACTCATGAGTCATGAATTCAACCACACCCAGCAGTCCAGTGGCTTTAAAATGACACAGTGGGTCCCTGCTTCGCTCTTGCCTTCTCACTACATTACCCTGGAAGTATTTCTAGGTCAAAGTAAGTGGTGTGGGAAATCCAGCAGTCCCTGAAGCACCACGATTCAACAGTCACAAATGACTCGTTTAACATTTGTTCCTGTCCCCAACACTGACACTTTCAGTAAGCGAGACTGCGGCATTGTTGTGGCTGTGTGTGTGTGTGTGCGTATGATCATGATGAACCCTGATAAAGTTCTGTGTAACGTCTGCATATGATTATAAACCACAGTGGAATACCAGTGGAGGGATAGATATAGAGCGCATAAACACACACACACACACACACACACACAGAGAAGAGACAGCTGAGGTCAGCGTGGACTACAGCAGGAACGTTCCGGATGTTTGGAAGTGATACGGACGTTGTGCTGGTGTTTTGAAAGGGGCAGAAACTTCCTTCCTGCTCTGCTCTTGGCCCTCATAATAAAACTACAAGGCAGGAGAGATTAAATCAACACCCCGCTTCCATGGAAACTAGCGGTGTGGGGTGTAATGTTTACTGAAAAGATCTTCCATAAATTCCAGAAATCCTCCCTTCTTTAATCCAAAAGCAGCTCAGTCCTCGTCAAATTGGCTCATTTGTTAGCTCTGATCCGATTTTTTAAAAAATTTTTTATTTAAAGCCTTCTTTCAATCCATTTGCATTTGCAGAATTGCGTTGTTCTTGGTGCAAACAATCCTACAGTTCAGTTCCCGGGATCAGTGTTCCCTGGAGTTTCAACACACAGAGCGGCCTTAACTCCCACTCTGTGCAAAGACAACATTTACAAGCTGCCTCGTAGACAGCCGTGATGATATGGCACTCATCCTAAGGTTAAAATAAGCTTGTACAAAAGGGTCTCACGGTTGTGTGACTAGTCCGCTAGCCGTCATGGTTTCTTTTTGGTTAAAATGTTTGTCCAATGAAACAAGGGCCTTCAAAGGATGTGCTCAATAAAGTAACTGTTTCCAGCAGACATTTTTGCAGTTTATGCTTTTAAAGAAACAAGCAAGCACGCACAAAAGTCTGCTAAATCTAGCTAGCTGCACTAGCTATCTGGGAAAACTGCATTGAACCTACATCTATAACTGAGGTCATCTCTTCTGCTAACCTTTTTCTAGGCACAATTAGATAGTAATTATTAATATTGTGGTAATTATGTTACTAATACAGGGGACCCTTCAGCTCATGAACTTGATTCGCTCCGAGACTCTGTTCGTGACCTGATTTGTTCGCGACCCGAATCAATTTTTCCCCATTGAAATGAATGGAAATACAATGAATGTGTTTCAGCCCTCAAAAACATGTTTTTAAAGTGTATTATGGGTTTGTGTGGCAATAAAACTTATATTACATTATTACATTATATAATAAAATTAAAATAACCTTAATTATAGAAAAGTAAAACTAAATGAAATAAACAGATTTTAATGCACGTTCCCTTTGCGGTGGAGACGTAGTGGCTGGCGGAGGGGTATGGTGGCGGATTTCGTGTTTTGCGATTGTTTCTTTATTTCAACTGTTATACGCTTAGGCTTCTTACTCTCACTACCATTTCCACTTTCTTGGGACCCGTAATGAAGCTCATAGAGCAAAAATGCAGAGAAACACAACCCAAAAAATGCATTGAACACGTTCACACCACGAGTGCTTGACCGGAACTGAACGTTTGTGCCGCGAAGCGTGGGTTGGCTGTATGTGTACGTCTGTACATCAGTCGAGGATTTGTTCATCGGTCGGTACAAAATCTGTTTGGGAATTTAGTTTGTACCTCGATTTGTTCGCCATCCAATGCATTCACGAGCCGAGGGTCCACCGTAATTTTTTCTGGGATGTCTCTGGTATTGTGATATCCTCTATATTTTATTGCGAAGATTGCAAGCTGCGAATTTGATGTTAAAAAAAAAAAAAAATTCCCACTGAATGAGTTGTTCTCATTTGCAAATTGTACTTTTAATGCCACTTTAAAGGTATAAATGTTTTTCTGGTTTGTTTAACCAACACTACTGTTTATCCGGCAGTCTCTTCGAAAACATGTATTGCATATCGTAGAAATGATTAAAGGTCTGTGATGATCTGACTGCTCTAGCACTCACTCCTAGGGTCTTATTTCCATCCAGTGGACGAAAACATATCCATAACCTGATGGACCATGAGCTAAATATTTATAAACAGGCGCAGACGTTCAGTTGCAAATGTCAAAGTTGTAATATTTATAAATGAACACCCCAGTTAGTGTTTGTTACCGCTGCTTATCCTAAGAGATGTGCGAATTTGTTCCCATATGCAAATATATACAGGATCAGAACTTACACGATTTACCATATGTACAGGCTTTGACCCTCTTTTGACCCAAGTGATTAGTTGGTGTGTGTGTGTGTGTGTGTGCGCCTCTGGCCATCAGGAAGAGCAATAGGAAAAGCATGCTGTGTGATTACAAGTAGCCGCCGGCCCTGTGCCTGTTCCTGTCTCTCGCAGGGACAATAGAGTCAAATGTGATTCAGTTCCAATCCATTATTCTCATTTTTCCTGATCTTCCCAATCTGTGGCCATCATTCTCCCTACTGGAGGCCCATTTCCACTCACGGGAGAGCTTCCACATATTACTTTAATGCACCATAATTTTGACTGGTGGAAATACCCTGGCCCCGGTGTCCTCATATCGCTTGGCCTGTCCTGTGCAAATATAATGATCACGTTGCAGTGTGGAGCCCGATTCCCTGATTACACTGTGTGGCTGATGCAAAGGTTTTGATTGTGACATTTTAAGCACTTTCAGTTCCAGGAAGAATCGCTCATGCTGGCCTTGGATTCAGTCGTAACATAATGCAGAGGTGTAGTTTACAGTGGGCACATTACGCTAATGTAGTGTATTTTTGATGCGTTTAAAGATTATTTGAGCCCTAGGGAAAATTGCGACTTAGGCAGTGATGAGTAACACCTGATACAAATATTTCTTGCATCGGTGATCAGAGAAAACCAAAATTCTTTGCGATTGGTGGTGCACAGCACCGATAATATATGGGTATATTGGCATCTAATCTCGCAGTGTTCTTAGAAATGCTCTAATCACTTACCCCATGTTCCCACTAGCAAGCGACAGGAAACCATTCATTTTCTATGCATGTTAACGCGTCACCGCAATTTCACTGATGGCAACAACCAAGAAAGCAACAATTAAAGTGAGATATTATCAATTTGATGCAAATGAGGTACAACGCGGTAAAGAGCCGAATCCAAACATTTGGCTTGTCGTTTGCACTCGTGGTCCCACGTTTCTCCAGTTCCCCACGCACAACTTTTAGCTCCTACCTTCGACTAGTTCTGCTCGACACATGAAACTGTGGTTTCATCTTTTCCTGTCATGTACTACTTCTCATACAAGTCAAAAAAAAAAAAAAAAAGCCTGGAAGGAAGTAGCAGAGATCGATGGTGCCTCTGATGAGCGCTCAGAGCTAATACATTTAGCTTGATTTGCTAATCCACCATCCAAGCTAACACAAAGCCAAGCACACGACATGAGTCGCAAGCAACCGGTTCTCATTGCAAATAGTGAATAATTGAATTTGTGTTTAAATCGTGGGCAGTTGTAGTATGTTGTAAGAGCTCAGATGGTATATTGGTGCAATTTATCATTATAGTGATCTAATGTCATATTATCCAGCCTTAATTGTCTGGGTGTAAATTCTCTTGACTATAAGTCCATGGAAAGAATACTACTGAAATCTTTCTCGGTTTCCATTCCGCTGTTCAGTGTTTTGTTGTAATCCTAAAGCCAACAGTAACACTAAAACACACACACCTACACACTTTGGATAATTACTTATGCTTCTTAAAAGGTGCCAATAGAAGCATCGCCTCCTATTATTAAACACTTCAGCACTGCAGTACGACAGCAGCACTATACAATAAAGTACTCCTGCATTGCATACTCTTTCTCACACTAAACGGTTTAAAATGGCTCGGCTTTAGTAAATGGTTGTGAGCTCAAGCCCCATAACAGCCAGAGGGTTGTGCCTTTGAGCAAGAACTTCAACTCTAAGCCTGGATTTGATTAGATTCTGCATGAGATGGACCAAAAAAAAAAAAGAAAAACAACACTCCAGAAACAGGATATTCTGTAGGGTGCAATGTTAAATGATTGAGTGTTAACCCAGGACGGAGGATTTCTTCTGTGGTCTGTAGAAAGCAAACATAACCTATGGAAAACAAAGGGAAATTGTAAGTGCGGACAGTCGATCGCTGGTATCCAGATACCATTTCATTTGTAGTGGAAACTAATAGTATAGATATTGCAGAGATTTAGGTCAGAATGTGTTTTGCATAAGTAGGTTGGCTATAGCATCATACTGTGATGGTAAAAAAAAAAAAAACCCAACAAAACATGCCTACTGCTCTTAGTGCAATTCAGAAGTGAGTCACTGTGGTGATGTTCTTTCCAATACAAACACAAGGCCTTTCCAAACACAAGGCCCCTCTTACCAGTGCCTGAAATGTTTGGGTTAGTTTCAGGTATTTTTGAGATGGATGGATGGATTTATTTATTTAATGAATGATGAAACCTGGCAACACTGGCAGTATATTGGTTAATTTATAACATGCACACTGACCAGGTCCATGCCCTGAAGGTCTATAGCAGTTTCCAATGTGTTTTAAGGAAACTGACAAATCAATATGGTCTATTCTGAGGCCCTGAGTGAACTCTTGGGGATAAGTAAAAGCCAGCTGGATGTGGAGGAGATACCCAGCTGTGTTTCTCAGCTCCATATCCGCACTTGCTCACAATCAATCCCATGCTGCTCATTAGCTCCAAAACAAGCACAAGATTGGTCTTTAGCTTCAGACAGGACACACCACGTTCGTCCTTCACACATGCCCATATATGTGTGTGTGTGTGTGTGTGTGTGTGTGTGTGTGTGTAAAAGAACATTTGGCTGAAAACTACATCTTGAATTTTGATTTCATTTTGACACCAAGCAGAAGTGCCATATGGAACAGGCAAGCGTGCGCTCGTTTTGTTTTGAGGCACTTCTGTACAGAAGTACAGAAGGAACGGATCAGTTCCCTTGAAATGACTCTTTTGATGAATCGAGTGAATCATTTGCGAAGGAATCAATGTTTGGTTTTTTGCAAACTTTTATCTATTTTTTTCCCCCCTCCCACTATGTCGTGCAGAGCGGGTTTTTTTTTTATCTCTTATAATTTTTTAAATACTGAAATACTTTCAGATGTTTTTTTTGTTTTTGTTTTTTTTTTAAATCTCAGGCCATTTTATAGACACGGTGTCACCATTTATCTTAGATTAATATAACCATTATTTATCATGTATATTATTGTGTGGATTATTCTACATTCTCAAGTTGATATGTAAATGCTGATGGATACCAGTTTTGTGAATAAGCAATAGTCAAGTGTGTGTGTGTGTGTGAGATATTTATTTACATTTTTTTGTTTTTTTAACTTTATTGAACTACAGTTGAGATTTCTCATAAATAGCCTGCCTTTTTTTTTTTTTTTAAATAAATGTTTTTCACATTTTTCTGCCAAGCCCATCCCTTTATCCATGTACACAGAATAAGCTAAACTAAATAGATAATCCTGTTTCCGGTTGCTTTTCTTCGTGGTGAATCAACCCCGAGACGAGTCGAGTCATTTAAATGGGGTTGCTCAGAGGTGGGCGGAACTTTGAAGAGTTAAGAGATGATCCAGTAAAAATCCATCACAACAGAAGTGTCAACACAAGAATCACTAGCTGCGGAAAGCCCAAAACTTGCGTTTTTCAGATATTTCTCTCTCTCTCTTCTTTTTTTTTTTTTTTTTTTTTTTTTTTTAAAATAAAAATTTATATAGTAAATAAGGAAGTGAAGACAAATGTCACACATGCAGGGGGAAAAAAGGGGAAAACATCCAGAGTTCAATTGTCTTTGCGGCCTTTTCTTCTATCAGCATTACAGAGAAAACTAACAAACAAACAAACACATAAATAAACAAATAAATAAGATGGGGGTTTTTTTTGGGGGGGGGGGGGTGTAAAGCACAACAGTTACACAAAC
>JAQMCW010000037.1:24878416-24892114 GCA_030068335.1 Chrysichthys cranchii | reverse complement strand
GGGTTCTTCAATTTGTACTCATTTCATAAACTCGTACCACAGAAATTGAAACTGAGCTCAAATCAATAGGCTTGACGAATTTTAGTTCTTTTCATCAACCGGGTATTTTTTGTTTTACCCATTGGGGACTTGGGGTGTAATTTTATGATGATGGAAAATGAGAATAAGACGTAGTTGGATCATTGTGTTTTGTGTTTAACATGTTTCACTTTAAGTGGCACTGACCTGTTCCGTGCAGCAGGTGCTAGAGATCAGCACAGTGAAACAGGCCAAATGGGAAAGGACAAGAAACGAACATGAACTGGATGTGCTAATTTTATTCAAATTTGGGTTGTAGTTTCGCCACTGGCCTTGCATGGAAACCCAGCAGAGACCGCCTTGCTAAATTCTAAGTAAATGAAAGGTCACGTGAATGCACGCAGTCCGCAGAGTGAAAGTGAGCAGTGTGGAAATGAAGCAGTAGTCAGAAGTAGCCCATCCCTCTGAAAGAAGGTTTAAATAATGGAGAGAGAGAGAAAGTGAAAAAGAACAGGTTTCACCGCTAGTACTGAAGTGAGTGCTACAGATGACTATACATTTGCGTATCAAAAACACCTGTTGTACAAAGCCTTTTTTGACCTCACACATGAATCCAGGTTAAAGTATCATACTAAGCTGCCTGACCACCACAAGTCACCAGAACATTTTCCGTGTAGTTTGGTCTATAAATAAAATGAATAATGATTCCGTTTCTAGAGAAACCTGAAGGCTAACCATGGTTTAAAAATAATCCCAAGACCAATGTTAGTTATTTAATGAAGATATAATATTGCTGGTATGATGAAGACGTCTGTAAGGAGATTTTTTTTTTTTTTTTTTCATTTTAAGGAGTTTGTTTAACATTTATGGAAGGAGACTCCAGTTTGAGTCCAGTATTAAACGGTTCGTTTTCTGCTCCAGGAGTTTCTACAGGAAACGCATGTTTGTTTGTGCTTTTTGGTTTCTCGTAGGGCTGCATTTTTTTGCCTAATTCACTTCAAGTTAGAGGAAAAAAAGGAAGCTAGTGAGAGAACGACTGTTTATAGCTGCTGTAGCATAAGTGCAAAGAGGAAATAATTCGAGTTTTGACGCTGCACAACATGACATTCCATGCATCTATAAAAGGTTAAAGTATGGTGCATTGTTCTTTAATACATTTCAAAAATTGCTAAATTATTGCTAAAAAAATTTGCTGTGCTAAATGCAACCTGGAAATTGCACACATTTTACCGTTTTTGTTACCTTTTTGGTGTGTATTTCCCCCGAAATGAATGCACCCTCATTTTTTTTGTTCATTTTAGTTTACATTAGCATACATACTGCTTTTCCTAGTGTACTTTGCTCAGTGCCTGAGAGCTAAGACGAATTTGAAAATGTGCAGAACTGCACACACATTTACCTTCACTTGCATTCACTTTCCCATTTGTCTCATAACATTGCCAATCTGGGTGCCTTTTTCTCATCTGATACTGCAGTACATTTATACAGACAGGAAGGACAAAGCTTACAGATGACTCTTTACATGCACTCTGCTCCCTCTTCTCCGAAAACCATGTCAAGAACCTTAACACATGCGCAAAAAAAAAGTGTAACGAGGGTGAAAAAAGTGTAAATGGGGGAAATGCTTCCTTTGTTTGAACTTTAGCATGTTCTGTATTTTTTAAGGTCACAGTACAGATAAGATTTCTGACGATGACATTTTACATTACGATAGCAAATTGTCTGGTTTCAAGACTCTAAAAGACTTTTTTTTTTTTTTTTTTTTGTTTCTTCTTGCCTACTGATTCTCACACCCCCTGCACTAAAGCATCATGCAATATTTCTGTGAAACATCCTGTCAGACTTTGTCTTGACTTGAACTACCTTTTCTTAACCTGTTCAGTCCAAACTAGTTATTTTCTGTATAAATCAGATAACAATCAGCTTATTGTCACAGCCCAAAGGTTAATAGTGAATCACAGAGTCAGCACTGCATGACGTACTCTGCCTAACAATTTAGGGAATATTTTGTCACTCTGTAATAGCCGGAGAAACACTGGTGACCCTACATCATAAGGGGTGACATCGGACATACCTTACATGGTGCTACTGAATTCTTGATTTTATGCTCAGAATTTTCTGGCACGTTTACATTTCCCCGCAGACCTCCACCACCGTGTGGGTTAATATCATCGATGAGAACGACAACGCCCCAGCTTTTGCTGCAAAAGAATATGTGACCATCCTCACTGAGGGTCCTGATACAGTAGGGGCCACCATTGCCACGGTTACAGCCTCTGACCCGGACGAAGGACTGAACGGGACTCTACGCTACGCCATCACCTTCGGCAATGTGGCTCAAACGTTCAACATCAGTCCCACCACGGTAGATAAACACAGATGGCACTTGAGAGCAGTTTGTATTGTGTGTAAATTAAGGTGAAATGTTAAGCTCTGTGTGTATGTGTGTGTTTATGTCTACAGGGCCGGATCACGGTGACAAGAGAGGTGGATTATGAGATCAGTAGTGGACGCTACACACTAATCATCACTGCTACTGATCAGTGTCCAATACCGCAGCTCAGACTCACATCTAGTGCCACTGTGAGTGATGATTATGAACACCCTGTGCTGTACAGAGGCACTATAGAAATATTGAATATATATCAGCATATTTGTTCATCATTAATGATTTGCTGGAGTGTTAGAAATGGATTTTTCCGTTTAGATTGCTTTAATAAACAGCCCAATTATTGCAAGGCTTTGACTGCCGCAGCAGTCTGGTCATAGGATATCATTTAATGTCCTGTTTCAAACCTGAACAAATTACTAGTCAGTAATCCCTGATGAGGAAGTGAAATAAGAAAATTCTTTATAGCTTTGCATCATTGTCGGTCACGATTAAAAGGAAATTGAGAAATAAACTACAGAAGCATTATTCGGTATCAAGCTGTCGGTGCACGCTATCTTTTTGGCTTTTAAAGGTAATTAACGATATGCGAAGCGTTGAGTTGGCAGTTACGTAAATAATCCATAATATATTCTGGTTAAAAGTTAACCTTAAAAAAGGGGGGGGGGACCACCAAAGCTTATTATATTTACAGTGGTTAAAATAAGCATAAACCCCACACGCATGCGCAACATATCAAATAGGCTCCGTACTTGATCAGCTTTATTCTTTCTATAAAGGTGAATTTGCTGAAAGCACCACAGCTCGTGATTGACGTAAATTGTGAACCGTTGTGAGGTTTACCTGAGAAAATCACAACCAGGAGTATTCACATTACAAAGCGAAGTAAGCGGCAAACAAGCATAATGGGAAATAGATGGAAATGTCATGAGGTCATTCCTCTGTGTTGTAGGTGCTGGTGAATGTGATAGACGTGAACGATGTGACCCCACAGTTCCCAAGGCCCTTTGAGGGCCCGTTTGAGATCACAGAGGGCCAGCCGGGGCCTCGAGTCTGCACTTTGAAGGCCACTGATGAAGACTCGGGCCTTAATGGAAAAGTGGAATACAGCATCACTGCTGGAGACCCCAACAGTGAGAGCTGTGTGTGTGTGTGTGTGTGTGTGTGTGAGGGATAGAGAGAGTGAGTGAGTTCATATTGTGATATACACCACTTCTTACTACTGGTTGGACCAGATCTCATTTTTACAGAGAATTGGAGAACATGAACACCAAGACCTACAACAGAGTCAGTGAGATATGCAGTGTGTGGCCCAGCTATGTAATTATTACCTAAGTATACGTAAGTGTGGAAGCGAATAAAAGGTATATTTATGCTTATGGTCCTTATTCCTAAAGACACACCACAGTATTCAACTATAAGCTGAACATTCGGTAAATTCAGAAGATCATGGTGTGTGAAATGTCATTCACATTGTGTAAGTAAGTGGACCTCTAAGGGAGTTTATTCCTACTCAGATAAACAGATAAAGTAAATTAGTTAATGGAAGTGTAAGACGGACAAGAATAACAATAAAAAAAAAAAAACTGCTTTCAGTGCTAATTTGTCTAACGTGAGTCAAGATTTTGTAAAATATGACGTTCCACTTGGCTCTTTTTCAAAATATCCCAGAGCATTTAATATGTAAATGCGAGCACATCTGTGTGGTAGCCTGGGGAAACCCCTTCATAGGGTGAAATGGTGGCATATTCTGATAAGTGAAGTTCTGGAAACTACAGGTTTTGCTAAACTTAGACATGTTCCACTTTTGTACACGTCAGCAATTGGTAAAGTTCAAGCATTTTAAATCGATTGATTTTCCCCCCAAATGAAAAGGGAAACACTGCAGTTAAAGATGTCGTTAGTGTTTCCTCTTAAAGTCACCAACATACCACGTGAAAGTAGCAGTTGTTTATTTGATCAGTTTCAATCTCCCAGATAATATTTTGAAGGAGACTTTCTTTTTTTCTTTTTTTTTTACCGCATTTGTTAAACTTTATACCTTTTTTCTTGTCCTCCTTTGATGCATATTTCTTGTGAATTTGAGAGATTAGTTGCGAGTAAGAACAAGGGCATTTTATTTCATCCGAATGCGAGAGTGAATGTGAAAGTGCGAAAGGTGTAGTAAATGTGAAAGCTTTTTATGTCAGTGTGTTAATATGAGAATTTTATATGCATTGAGAGTATGGTTGTTTCTTTGTATTGGGGGGCGGGGGGGCATTTTAGGTACGATTCTTAGGTTTTCCTCTGTGTTGTGTGTTGTAGATGAGTTTATAGTCTCTCCTGTGGAGGGAGAGCTCAGAGTTAGAAGAGACATTGAACTGGACAGAGAGACTACAGCTTATTATAACATCACAGTTACTGCTAAAGATCTGGGAACACCTCCACGTAACAGCACGGTATACACACATACACACTTTTCAATGCTTATTAGTTACATTAATGCAACTACATACAGTGGACCCTCGGTTCACGAACTTAATTCGTTCTGAGACTCTGTTTGTGACCCGATTTGTTCGCGGCCTGAATCAATTTTTCCCATTGAACTTAATGTAAATACAATGAATGTGTTTCAGTCCTCAGAACATGTTTTTAAAGTGTATTATGGGCTTATGTGTGGCAATAAAACATAGAATAAAATTAAAATAACCTTAATTATAGAAAAATAAAACTAAATTAAATAAACAGATGATTTTAATGCATGTTACCTTCGCGGTGGAGACGTAGTTGCTGGCGTAGGTGAACGGTGGTGGAGGAATATGGTTGGAGATGGATGTTGCAGAGATTCTCATGTTTTTATGATGATTTCTTTATTTCAGCTGTGATACGAAGCATGGGTTGGCTTCTTGTACGTCAGTCAAGGATTTGTTTGTCGGTCGGTACAAAATCTGCTTGGGAATTTAGTTCGTACATTGATTTGTTCACCATCCAATGCATTCGTGAGCTGAGGGTCCACTGTACAACTTTTGATGCATTAAAACAATCCATTTTAGTGTATTTCAGCTTTTAAGCAGCCAATTTTTTTTGAAGACAAACCTGCAAATTTTATTCTCTGATGAGCTTACTAGCTGACAAGACTGACTTTCTAATTTCACCTATGAGTGTGTGTTTTTTTTTTTTTTTTTTGTCTGTGTAGGTGATGGTGGGTGTTGTGGTGCTGGATATTAATGATAACGACCCCGTTTTGCTAAACTTGCCCTTGAACACCAGTGTGAGTGAGGGAGCACCTGTCCAGACCTCCATCGCTCGGGTGCGAGCGCAGGACGCCGACAGTGGACGCAATGCTCTCCTAACATACAACATTACAGCGGGCAATCCAGACGGCGCTTTCTACATCAACGAAACTGTGAGAATGTGGCAGGAAGGGGTTCATATAAGAGAAGGGGTTTCATTTGGTTTAACTGCTGAATTGGATTTAATGTGTGGATCTCTCTCTTTCTCTTAGTCAGGTGTGGTTCAGGTGAACAGACCCTTGGATAGAGAGAGAATTGCAGAATATACTCTGACCATCACAGTGAAGGACAACCCAGAGAACCCACGTATTGCTCGAAGGGTAAATACCGTTTATTATTTTCAGTTATATTGTTTTGGATATTGAGTACTTATTCTTGCACGATGGTGCTGTGAACCCTCCATGGTGCACCATGCACTCAGTCAAACTCCCTGGGAATGGAACAGTCAAACAATAAAACCATCAGTGTAATGCCATAGTATCTGATGATTTCATCTTGCATTGCCTTATTAATTTAATTTCCTGTCATGAGTGTCCTCTTGTTGCATATCTGCAGGTCATCACCTCCTTTTATTTCTCTTTTTGCCCAACTGCAGGATTCGGAAAGTCTGGTGGTCACCATTTTAGATGTTAACGACAACCGGCCAATCTTCTCGTTGTCAAGCTACAGAGGAGAGATCAGTGAGAATTCGCCCACAGGTAGGCGGCCTTTACAGTCTAATCTCTTCTTCGTGCCCAGAAATAAATAAACGGGTTCTGTTTAAGTCTGGTTCCTCACAAAGCTTCTTCAGACTGATATCAATGGTCATCATCATCTCCGTGGAATTTTGCTCAGCCGCCGTTTGCTTGGTCGTCATGGGTTTCGACCAACATTTTTCCGAAGCTGCAATGTATGCTGATCATAAACTAATGAAATTTAATTAGACTTAATGGTGTTCTGCAATCTCAGGCCAATATCTTTGTTTGAAAGAATTTTTATGGCTTTTATTAAAACCATCAGAAATATGCTGCCAGAAGCAAACAAGATTCTGTTAAAAATGCTGAACAGAGCAAGTTTGTACTTCGTTAGGAATCACACACTTGACAGTAAATCTTTCAGTCAGGGTTTTAGGCCTTATCTCAGTGTTGAAGCAGCAATCTGTTGAAACTGTAACTCCCTAAAGCAGTAAATGATCTTGTACTGGCTTCTGACCAGGGCTGCTTCTGCCTGAGGGTAATACTTGATCTTAATCCAGCTTTTAATACTCTCAATCACAATATTTTCCTAGCCAGCCTGGAAGATCTTGTTGGTGTTGAGGGAATGATCTTCCTGGCTGAGATCTTTTTTCACTGACTGTCATCTCTCTGTAAATATGAAGTGTTACTTCCCAATGCATATAAAAATAAAGTTTGATCATGTCAAGGAGAGATTTTACTGCAAAGCAACCCAACTACTGAAAAAAAAAAAACCTTCCTGTTCGTGTTCGGTATTGGTCCAGGCTGATAACATGTATGTTAAGTAGTCCTTCTTTGTGACTTTCACCTGTGACGTGCTTGCTCATTTGGGATTTAGATACAAGTCCAGATAACTCTGTAAACCTTCTTTGCTTTTTTTCTTCTTTTTTCTTTCTTTCTTTTTTTTTTAATTCTACATATATATAAAACTGAATTGAATTTGTCTCATGCTGTGATCAGCCTCAGTCTCAGGATTCTGTGGACAGTGCATCTTTATTTTCCATGTATTTGCCAAGGGCACAGTTGTTAGTTTAGGGAAAACAAAATGTGGAGAGAATAAGGACATTCAGGAGTGGAATTTCCCCATCCACTATCCTGGCGTGACTTTATCCAATATGATTACATCTCTGGTTTTAAACCATGTAATTAGTATCTACAGTTATATTAGCATGCAAAGTTTTAGTTTACTACCAAGAAGTCTTTTGGTTTAGTTAAAAAAAAAAAATATATATGTCATGGTTAACTCCTGTTTGCTGCAGTAATGGTTAATTGACGGATCATAATTTTCAAATTGTATTTCTTACTTTGGGTGGGTAGTCATCTCAGAGTTTCAGGGTCCCAGGGGCTTGTGTTGTCGGTATGGATTTACCCTTGTATTCATGTGGTTTCTCTCGGTTCTTGGGTTTCCTCACAAAAACCCTTGTAGGATTAGCTACTTGAAACTGACAAGGGATCAGACCCTAGGTTTGAATGAGTACATGAAACTGCGTATGTGTAATGAACTGGTGGCTCTCCATGGCATCTTCCCACATCGTTCCCTCGATAGGCTTCAGATCCACCGGTACCCTGATTTGGATAAATTGCTTATAAAAATAAATCAAGATGAATGATGTAATGGGACATAAATTCTTGGCTTGTCTTTATTGCTCGCGGCAGTGATGACACACAAACTACTTGTTGAGTGTTGGTCAATTAAGACATGACAGCAGTTTACAGCTGACAGTTTTAAAATGAAATGTCCTTTACTTATTAGTCTCAGTTACATAAAATTGTAATAATTTAGGTTTTTTTTTTAAATGGCCATACTTTAAATAAGAAAGCTCAGAACTTTTAGCTTTTCTCTTTGTGCCTCTGTGTTACCCAGGTACCACTGTGCTTATCCTAAATGGGCCTGTTCTGGCCACCGACAGAGATATTGGACCCAATGCCGTGGTAAAATATGGCCTGATTGGTCCAAGGGTGGATCTTTTCACCATCAATCCCACCACAGGTGAGACGCCTTGTGAAACACTGCATTAAAAACCTTTTAATACATCAAATTTTCTACTGGATGTGAAAAAGCATAAATGAGAAGTTTAGGATAGCACACTGAAATTTGTGGTCTCTGTGACATCGAGCTGTTTCTCTGCGGTAGCTGTGGTGTCAGTGCGTGAGGGTGCCACGTTGGACAGGGAAGCCTTCTCTGATCCGCGAGTAGAGCTGTTCCTGGTCAGTGAAGACATTGGTGGTTTGAACAGTAGTGCTCCTCTCACCATCACCATCCTCGACAAGAACGACAATCCTCCAGTGTTCAACCCTTCCAGCTTCACTGTGCGCTTACCAGAAAACAGTCCTACTGGTAAGAGTTTGAGAGAGACCGGGTTTTCTTATACAGGAACCGGGAAGAGCTGTACATCTTGGGGTTAATTGGGTAGATGGTGGCTTTCACACCTCTTCCAAGGGTTCCAGCAATGTGGTATAAGTTGCTCTTATGTGGAGTTCTCAACGACGCTATTAGAAAATTGCTTGTTTTTCTGTATTAATACTTTTGCACGTTTTCCTCAGGTGTGGTAGTGACACAGCTCTCGGCCACAGATGCCGATGCAGGCTCCAACGGTTGGTTGCAGTATCGATTAGAGAGTGGCGCTCAGGACCGTTTCGTGGTCGACGCTGTCTCGGGGGCTGTCCTTGTGGGCAACGCCACTCTTGACCGTGAGGAGCGTGGCTCATACAGATTGGTTGTCGTGGCGACAGATCGGGGCACGCCACCGCTATCGGGCACGGCCACGTTGACTGTCGTGCTAGACGACGTAAATGACTCTCGGCCTCGCTTCTTGCAGCCTGTGCAAACCATCAGTGTTAATGAGTCGACACCCCCCGGCGTAGTGGTGGCCACGTTAGCTGCTGAAGACCCTGACCTCCGACCTCGTTTGGAGTATTATATCATCTCTGTGGAAGCGAGGGATGATGGGAATAACCAAGTGAGCGGTCTGCAGGAATCATTCGGGATTGACTTTCACACAGGTGAGCAGCATGTAAAGTGTATATTGATCTGTTTGGATGAAAGTCCAGTGCACATATCATATCATAGGTGAAACATCAATCACTGGTAGGTAGATCCATTATTATAGTTTCAAAACAGGTCCTACATGGGTGAAAGTGTGACCAGGAAACCAGGGATCTCTAAAGTATGAAGCCAACTTACCATACCATGATGGTCAGAGTCCATGGAGACAGATATTGGACCACTTACAGGGTCAGGCAAATATAAAGTTATAAGCTAAAATGGAAGACGGAGGCATTCATAGAAACCGTATGAAAACCCGAAGGTTTCTAGACATTATCAGTTCTTGGAATAAGCAAGAGACCGTGGTAGAACTGTAGCTGAATCAGGAACAGGGACTGGAGTTGTGGCTAAAAGTCTCAGCCAAGATCAGCGACAAAGACGAAGACAGACATTGCCTCAAGTATGAAGAGAGATGAGAAGTTACAAGATAATGGCTGGAAATAGAGACTGGAGTGGCTATAGACAGGAATATACCGAGAGAGCAAACTGAGGAACAGTAAGATGTGACTGGAGCATGGGACTGTTATCTGTTAGCAGAAAAAGGCTCTTGTAGATGTGTGTGTAGGCGTAGGCAGAGGATCACTAGTCTGGACAATATCAGACATTGGTGTGTGTGTGTAGAAGCTGTTTGTGTTGGAGCAGGGCTCTTGACAATGAGGAAGTTGTAGTGTGATGACAGATTTGGGAATCAACCAGAAGACGCAGAAGGGAAGTGTCGGGACTGTGAGCTGAGGAACCGCAGTAAACAAACCACATGCTGTTGTGTTTGTTCAAGATCATATGTTATAAGGCAACTGTCTTGAACCTCATCATGTATAACATTAAAAATGTTTCCACATATCAACATATTGTTATGTATTCAAAGTATTAATTGTTATGTTAGACTATGTGTTATGTAAGGAGTAAAACACGACAGGACATGCTGTTATATAGGAAATAATCAGTTATGATGTGGCACAAAGTAAAGTTGATTGCTTTCCTATAGCACTCTGAAATAGTGTCCCATAGCATTTTACTCCTCTTACGTGACAACGAATTGACGATGCGAACTTTTTAAAATGAAATTTTAAAAAATCATCGTACTTTTTCGTCTGTCGACATTGTGAAATGTTCCCGAATGTTAGTTCCTGTTATCAGTTATGTTAAGAGCAATAAGCAGCCATTTCCTGACCAGACTCCAGACTTGTCATATTTCCAAGAAAACACAGAGCACAAAGTTATTTGTTCTGAAGAGCCTTCCATGTCTGATAACGTTACAGCTTTAAGCTCTGACTGTTCCAAAATGACTTCTTCCAAAATTGTTAAATAATTGTTCAGTTCCAGGAAATGCCACCAGTGCGCCTATCTCCGATTCCGCCGTTGATATAGGGCCTGGAAATGAATGACCCAGGGCTCTGTGTGTTTCTCCACAGGTGCTGTATTTGTACGAAACCGTTTAAACAGAGAGCTGGTAGCTACTTTTGAGATCATAGTGTCAGTGCATGACAACGCCAGTGACATTATTGACATGTCAGTCAGTGTGCCCAATGGTAAGTATGGATCTTCTGTCTCTTTCTCGCTCTGTCTCTGTCTGTCTGTCTGTCTCTCTGTCTCACAGTACTGGGCTCTTTGTCTGTATTTTACATTATTCTCACGGTTATCTCTCTCCATCATATCATAAATCTCAAAAGTTTATTTTACTTTACAAATTATTAGCTTACTGTTTAAAAAAGAAATAAATATTGTAGGTTTTTTTTTTTTTAAATTGCCATATAATTTAGGTTTCCCTTGCTTTCCAATAAACATTAATTATTAAGAACAAAATTAAATAAGATATTTAATCAAAACAGTTATCTATGTTTACCATTATAATTATTTATAATATATACATCATTAAAAGTGCATTTAGTATAATAATAATAATAATAATAATAATAATAATAATTAATAATTTTCTTTTATCTGCAGGTTTATACTTTTAGATTATTTCCATTTTGTTTGATTGTGTCATTTCCACTCCATATTAATCTTTCTCAAACTTCTTCCCTTCACCACTCTCGACAGCCAGGCTGACCATCAGCGTGCTGGATGTGAATGACAACGCGCCCCGTTTTCGCCCGTTCGGCGTCACAAACTTCTCAGAGAGCATTCTGGAAGGAGCTCAGCCCGGCACCACTCTGCTCTCTGTGACCGCGGTCGATCCGGACAAAGGCCCAAATGGCCAGATTTTTTATGAGCTGTTAAATCTGCCCAGGGGAGGCTATGTTCGGCTGGAGGACCCCTCTACCGGTAAAACAATATACAGTACATACACATGCGCCTCCATGATGACAGGATGTATTTTCTCACACACTTTCCTCAGGATATGCATGATGACTTGAACATGTCGCCAACCCAGTGGATTTGCTTCCTGCAGAAAAAACTGCTTTTGTTTTCGCTTTAATTAGTGTATATTTAATATATTTTATTACTACTATTATAATTATTATTATTATCATCAAATTCAGTCAGGTTTTTAAACATGGTTTTGGATGTGTTCCCTGATATATGTTGCATTTTGTCCTTCAGGTAAGATCATAGCCAATCGTACGGTGGATTATGAGCAGGTGCAGTGGTTGAACTTCACGGTGCGCACTCAGGACCGGGGCAGTCCACCTCGCTCGTCTGAACTTCCAGTTTATTTACGAATTGTTGACGTAAACGACAACAACCCTGTCTTCACCCAGCCGTCATATCAGGTACCAGGACTCTGAAGAGGCAATTCGCACACTTGCACAGCACAATTTTATCGGGTGTAATGTGTTTTATTATCATTATTGGAATATTTTGACTGACATTCTATTTGTGCACAATAATTATATACAGATTAAAGGTCAGGAGACACCTGAATGCAACCTTGTCAAAAAATACAAATCCATTGTAAGAATTTTCTCAACCCATTGGAAATGACCACACAAAGAATGCATATTGACCTTCACTAATGTGTTGGGTCAATTTAATGCATAGCCTGTAAATACTTTGAAATCGTATAGCAAGTGGTGTGCAATTTTAATTTCTTGAATTTCTGTCGAAGTAATTGAGTGAAATATTTACCGCAAAATGAACACAATTTTCAAAGTCAAAATCGACCCCAAATGTTCATAAGTGGAGTATAAAATCCAACACGATGTCTGACGGATTTGCAGCAAACCCTTTTAAGCTTCACGATTTCAACTAAAAACGAAAATGACTGCTCGCTCTGAAGCAGTTTACACAATGCCTCAGTACACCGAACGCTGAAAGGCCTCTTGTAAGGTGTACGATCATGATGCGAGATAACACTCAACCCTAACCGACCCTCTACTCTTAAAGGTGCCTGAAACTAGACAAACTGACAGAAACAGTCACTACATAGTCTAGATTTTCTATCACAGCTCTGAAACAGTTGAGGAGGATTTCAGCTTGACTAGCGTTCACTTCCTGTGACATGTTTGAACGGAAACGAATACAATCTCTTCTCAGTTTTGCAGGGTAGTAAATAACAAATTCGTGCATGTGCTCATGCACTATGGGCTCCTGTAGTGAGAGTGTGTGTTATTGTGAATTGGTAGAAGATGTGTGTACACATGCAAATGTTTATTAAGCAAAGTGAGTGGAAGACTGCCAGAGGTAACACCAGACGTTGCTGGTGAAGAATTAACATATTGTTCGGAGTGTTCAGGACCGTTTGAAGTACATGTACAATTGAAGATTATTAAGGAAATGTTGTGCAAGCACGATATTTTGAGATAGAATTACATTTTACACATAATTTGCTCTACATTATTTAACCGGCTCCCTTTTCAATGTGTGTGTGTATACAGAAGCAAGTATTGGAGGATGTGGCTCTAGGCACCATCATCGTGCGAGTGAGTGCTACAGATGCAGACTCTGGACTGTTTGCTGTGATAGAGTACGGGTTGGTTGATGGAGAGGGCAAGTTTGGGATCACGCCATCGACAGTAAGTGTGTGCATGGGGGTGGGGGGGTGGGGTGGGTGTAAAGAGAGAGAGTTTGTGGGTATGTTTGGAAAGTAAGTAACCCGGAAGCCAATTCAATGCTACGTTTTGTGCACACGCGAGTTGGAATACAGTGAAACCCCGCAATATCGCGGTTCACCCATTGCGGGTTCAGTGCATTGTGGATTTTCACATTTTGATTCGCGGAATTTTTTGGCTTTCGTGGGACTCTGGAATATAAAATATAATTTTAAAAAATGTTAATTCAAACATTAAAAGAACATTTAAATGGAAATAAAACAGT
>JAQMCW010000037.1:24853841-24864746 GCA_030068335.1 Chrysichthys cranchii | reverse complement strand
GACTTGTCTACCGACTGTGAAAAACACCCAAAGAAAGATGCCCAGGGTCCCTGCTCATCTGCGTGAACGTGCATTAGACATGCTGCAGGGAGGCATGAGGACTGCACAGTTCTGAAAAAGGGACGTTTCTTTTTTTGCTGAGTATATATATGTGTGTGTGTGTGTGTGTGCACGCATGCGTGTGTGTATATACACACAAAATTATTAACAGGTCCTGAGCAGCATAACCCCTCCTTTCAACTCCCCTGGAGACTCAGGTGGGCCAGACCAGCCCTTCTCTCTTTCTTTTTCTATTTTTTTTTTTTTTTTTTTTTTAAGAGTCCAATCGAGCTGTCATGTGATATCCCCATAAACTAAGGGTGTGGCTTAATTGATTAACAAGCTGGCAAAAAAAGCAATTGAGTGCACAAAAAAATCTGAGAGCTCATGAACTGTCTAATATTAACTAACCCTCCTGAAATCCCACCTTCTTCCCCTCATCTCACATTTTACACCTTCATGAAGCTATTCCTTCCAATAACCTTATTTAAATGAGTAAAGAGCAACATTATACTACGTATATAATTTGATGGACTCTCTGGCCAATCAGATATAAGAAATTGCTCGTGCAGTGTAATGTAATCTAATGTCAAGTCAATAATAAGAGTTAGGGGAGACCTTCATTTCTATCTAAATCAATACATTCAATTCATTTCTATTTTATATAGCACTTTCCACCAGGACATTGTCACCAAACAGCCTCACAGACAACCAGCTATAGATATAGACTGATTTCTAATGAACATGCTAGAGCAAAAACTCTGAGCTTACGTGAAGAAACCGTGAGAGGAACCAGCCTCAAAAAGGAATCCTAGCCAATGCCAATCATTACTTTTCTCCAACTGTATATTGAAGAGTCAAACATTAGGCTGTCCCTGTAGGAACATCCTCATCAGCAGCCAGTGACCCTCAGGTGAAGTAAATCATGACATGCTGTGTTGTGACCAAGTCTTTGCAGCAGGTGGCAGAAAAGCTTCACTGTTGCATAACAGCCCTCATGTTTGATTTTAAAGACCTCAAAACCTGAAATGGTCCTAAGACGTGCAAAAGCATAATCTAACCAGAAACTAAATGTTTATTATCCCATTTTATTGTGAACGTGTAGAACAACACACTTGTACAGTCAGGTCATTCCTGGATGTTTATGCTGCCGCATGTTGGAAGTGTTCTAATCAGGTGGTGCTAAGGGCGCAGGGTGCTTTGATCAGAGAATGATGCACTATCCCGGGTGTCCCTGTGCAGATAGAAATCAATGGTGAGGTGCATATAATGCTTCATTGTCCCCTGCCTTGTTGCCCCCGGTACCCTCATGCCCATCAAAGTACTTCCACGTGGTGACGACATAGCCCTCGGCCCAATCGAACGTCCAATCTGGAGCGAGAACCGGCGCCAATGAACCGTGTGAGGTCTGTTTAGGTGTGGAGACGTGCATATACCCACACATACCCACAGCATTGCATACACAGCCATCACACACACGCACACGTGTACGGAAGATAAATACAAAACACAAACACAATTTCCCAATATATCCTTCTCCTCCTTTCCTATCACTGAGCCTTTAATCTAAAAGACTGACCTTTATCAGGCGCATTTCGCCTGGTTCCGGCCCTCCTTCCCAAAACAAGGAAGCAACTAAAATGGCAAACAAAGAGCTCAAAGAAAGAGCGAGCTTTCGTGTCACCATCCTTTCAGAAGCTCGGAAACTCTGTGCGAGCGGAATTACGAAGTCGGACTGATAAGGTCATGGCAGTGTTGGTAAATACACCACGGACAATGATGAGAGGCTCAAAAAAATAAAGCAAGAAAATGGAAAAAATAAATAAAAACACACACAGGATATGTGGGATGGATGCCTGAAAGGTAAACAGGAGTAGTCACTGGCGTGGCATCCAGCTGCAAATGAGAAGAGGAACGTTGTTGTATAGCCAAGAAGAAAAATTTACGTGTAGGTGTGCGCCCACACCCACTGCGTCAAAGCAAGCAGGATCTGATAAGCTGAAAGGTTATTTTCAACAGGAATTATTCCACAGCGGTATGCAGTTGGGTGTGCTTGAGGAAGAATAAGTATGCATAAGAATTATAAGCAAGTGCGTGAATGAGAAGTGTGCGTTTTTTGCATGGTTTCATGTGCACTTGATCAGGAGGGAATTCCCATGCAGGTCGTCTGATTGAGCTTCAGAGCGTCTTTTGGCAACACAAGCCCAAAGAGATGAGATTTCACAGATCAAAGCCCACCTTTCTTCTGTCTTTACCTGAAAACAAAGCTCGACCCAGTGTTCCCCCCATACTTTTGCATTTTTCAAAACCCGGTCGTTGAGTCAAGGCTGTTAAGCTGCATTTCCCTCACACACACGGTGTTCCAAAAAAAATCAAAAAATAAAATAAAAATGTAATTAAAAATGAAAAAAAGAAACAATGATGTGGGGTGTTCTCTGCAATCTTGATACAATGCAGTTGCAAAGTTCTATCCCCTAAATAATAAATAAAAGTCATTGAGTAAGGGGCATGCTGTTATAGGAACAAAATCAACCACAGGGTGGTGTGATGTGGTCCAAAGCGAAGGAGTGTTAGTCATGATGTTTACATGCACAAAACAATCCAGGATTTGACCTTTTTCTGAAAAGAAGTAAGCAGTATTCCTACCAAGATGTTGACGCTGCTAATGAAAATGAATATTCCAGCAATATTCCCGTTTCACATCCAAGACGAACAGGCTGGTGACTATAAACTGGCAAGAGTAGGTGTGTCAAACTGCTGTAAAATCCCCAATCTAAATGTATTGTGTACCTGGCCAAAGAATGCTTTTAATACCTAACAAATGTGTAACACGTCTTAAATGGAAAATGACAAATTGGTTCATATGATATATAATAAAATAAATGAACAAAATACACAAACTGCCTCAAATGGTCATAGTCACAATGACAGTGGATGCATGTAAACGTACTGATTTTCACCCCATTGTCGCCTCTGGCTCGTGCATTAGCAAAGTAAATCTGCATCCAGGTTTGCATCAGGCTGCTTTGGGACAATGCACGACACACAAAATTGATCTGAAGACCAAAAATGACCTTTATAATTAAATTAATAAACAGGCCCTCAGGAACTCGATCTCCGTTGGTTCATTTATTTTCAGTCAGCATGGATTTTCACATCACCCAGAAACATGCAACCGGCTACACGACATTGTCCCCAGGGGTGAACTGAACGTGTGCGCATGGTGGTTCATCCAGGGTGCGTTCTCTTTTGGTCCCAGTGTCTTGGGCTAGGCCGCATTCTTAACCAGGATAAAGTGATGAATGAAGACAAACACACAAACACAAATTTTATTGTGATAAACATTTTATACATATTTTTCTACTCATTATTACTGGTTCCTCCTGCAGCCTCATTAGTGGCTGAACTGACAAAAAGGACTTCATGTCCAAAACGTGCAATTACTTTCACATCCATTTTATCAGGTATCTAAAACGATACCAAATTCAACATTTGCTCAAGTACAACAAGAGCTACACTTACTCAACCAGAAGTTGTCTACTCTGTAGTATCTGGCTCCACTGTGGTTCAAAGAAGAAAGGGTGACGGGCACATCCCTCAGCTTGTCAGCAGTGTCTTCGTCCAAGCTGCACTAAAGAGGAGACAATTCGTTAGGTTACAAAAAATAAACTTAAAATAAGCTCACTTCCTATTTTCTATAAAAGGTATGCGTAACCAGGTCACCTCCTTGACAAAGATGTTTTGGTTTTTTGATTGCGGAGATTACATCAGATGGGAGATCTCATTCGCTTTGATTCCCCCTCCCCTCCCTCCACCAGTCGAGCTTTTCTGATTACCTGCGTCATTTTATCAGCTATGGAAAACACGCGTTACAAACCAAAGACGTCCGGTGAAACTGTCCAAAAAACTGGACTGTGCTGTACTTGTGCATTAAAAAATAAGATAATGTTATCCTGTACATACGGTATCTTCACAAACTCACCTATACATGTGACCCCCCCATTAAAAAGTTCAGAAGTTCACAAAACAGCGGGTCCACAAAACCCACTTTAAGCCACATGAGACAAAAGCCAAAGCCTCGCTGATGAATCGGTGAGATGTCTACACCAGTCCGCATGTGTGTGTGTATGTTTGACAGTGGTATAAACAGGGGGGGGAGAAAAAAAAATTGGAGGCAGGTTTTTATGCCTAAAGCAGAATGATGAACAGATGGCCTGCCTGAACATGTTATGAAAGTGCCACAGATATGATTAGTCATGTTTCTTTGTGGGTTTTTTCCTAATCGACTTCAGTTGTGCAAGAGCCGTGATGAACCGTAAAGCATAAATATTACAAAGAGAAAAGCGTTGTGAAGGTAACAGCTGTGAAATAACATTAGCAGGAGGTTATACTGCTGATTTACACCCTGAGAAAAATATTTAAACAATTATTACAGTTATACTAACTAAATATTAAATAACCATATTGTGTCTGTGTAACTAATATTTCTTTACTGTAACTTCAGCCGGAAAAGTATTTGGGATGGAGGGTTGGCAAAATCTCAAAACATGATCATGAATTGCTCTTGACGGAGATCAGACTGCAAAACTTCTGCCAAACTGAACCTGAAAAGAAATTTATTATAATATGAACACTTCATCGTGCTCAATATTCAATATTAGAGGATTTAAAACATTTTTTAAACTACCTGTACATTTTGGAAGAAATAACAGACGATCAGTAATTGTAGCTATAGACCTAACGCACACCCTTTATAGTAAATGTATATTACTGCCATACGTTTAGCAGCCACTTCAATTTCTGTAAACCAACATGGAAAAACCAATACAAACTGTTCGAGACCATCACAATTTAATTAAAAAGGAAAGCGTCAGTCAACAAAACCTTACAGTAAATATATACATTTGATCTTTGATTTGTAGGAAGCGACTGTGCCATGCCTCCATTACATTACCGTCATTTGGCAGACGCCCTTATCCAGAACGACTTACATTTTTATCTCGTTTATACAACTGAGCATTTTGAGGTTAAGGGCCTTGCACAAGGGCCCAGCAATGGCAGCTTCATGGTGCTTGGATTTGAACTCCCAACCTTTCAATTAGTAGTCCAATGTCTTAACCCCCTGAACAAGTTGCAGGAGGCTGGACTTTATGACAGGAAGTGAAGTACAATTACTTTTGTCTGGGAACCAGAACATAACGACACACTGTGTTACATATTTAAAAATGGTAAAATGTGACCAAATTGAGTTTTTCTACCATCAATACACTTAATGCACCTACTTCAAGAAAACATAAGTATATTTGAGCAACACATCACATCAGGTAAGAAATCAGTTTAAAAGACACAGTAGTAAAGACTGTCAATCCACCTAAAGATGTCTAATGATTTGCTAGCAAAGTTTAAAACACCTTGTACAGAGTTTTTTTTTTTAAACCTAAGGAAGGGACAAAGAATTTCTCAACAGAACAAACCTGACAGAATGTTGGCAAGTGAAGAGACGACAACGAGGCTCGTGTTTAAATACCCTGAATTTTTTTCCGCAGGTGATGAGATAGAGACTGATGTGAATGATCCTGATAATCAGACTGATCAGTGTGTCCTACTGTAAACTTATATAAATAATATTCCAATAAAGTTTAACAGTAATGTTGATTTTCCATGTGTATTTTGGGTTACAAATGTAGAGGTAGGTTCTGTAATTGAAAAGAAATTTCACTTTAAAATGCCTAACTATACCATAAAGTGTAACTTTATGTGCCGAAGACTTTTGCCCAGTATTGTACACACACACACACACACACACACACACACACACACACACGCATTTTTAGGTAACACGGGGGCTCTGAGCATGACTAGCCACTTTCTAACCACACCATTCCTCTTATTTGAATCTCAAACACCAACAACTAACATACAGAATATTGTATTACACATTAATACTGGTCCAACCGCACTCCAATATCTGAAGAGAGAGCATAATTAAAACAGCTTTAAGATGTTTTTCACTCTTCTCTTCGATTAGGAGGCAAAAGCTGAGCTCAATCTACGCCTCTTGGCCTCCTACAGGAAAAACTAAATCAACCACCTATAAGAGCACAGCACTCAGACCTGAAGAAGCAACCCCTGACCAATTACTTATGTAAAAGTGCTTTACAAAATGTTTAACTCTTTAAGGCACAGTGTGTTCAATTTAAGGACGTTTTAGGAACAATATTAATCCCTCGACACCATTATTGTACTTCAACACATTATCCTGATTTCTATTGCTACATCATGCAACAACCCTCAACTCGTCATGCATTATTAATTCCAGGTCTAATGCTTCCTACACATTGTATTCCTACA
This sequence comes from Chrysichthys cranchii, assembly GCA_030068335.1. NCBI lineage: Eukaryota > Metazoa > Chordata > Actinopteri > Siluriformes > Claroteidae > Chrysichthys > Chrysichthys cranchii. The sequence continues at coordinate 24,858,356 of JAQMCW010000037.1, read as the reverse complement.
CATGGATAATCCATTTCCTTTTGAAATATATATATGATACTTAGAAGTCAAAAATCAAAACAAAAAGTCTAACAGCAACCCTCAGAAGTCCACAGCATATCTATTGTGTCAGTTTTTGACAACTAGGATTAATTGTAAAAGAAAATTAATGAATGAAAATGTGAATATTGTAGCCTCAAGTATATTAGAGGTCTTTATGAAAATCTTAAATCAACAAAATACAAACAAATCATTCTCCCCCCCCCTTCCCTCAACTTCTACTGCACACAGGTAAAAATTACATCCTACACTTTGGTTTTTACCAAAGATTCTAGAGCGCTACGCGCTAAGATTGCTTACTTGCTGGAAAATACATTGATAATCAGGAAGTACGGAAGTTTTACACTATGGGTGCCATTTTAGTAAGCTGCCCTTTCATCACTGAGGCCGAATACCGTGGGAAATTTGCGGCATTTTTCTGAAATCGTCTTGTTTCTTGTTTTGATGCATTAGCCTTGTTTGTATTATGATAAATTATGACATCCTGTGTTAATATGACATCAATAGATTATTTGAGTGGATTGTTTGATTTTTTTTTCTCTCAATAATATGAGATCAACTGAGGTAAGTTCAACTCCATGCAGCTACACTGCAAAATTAGCCCCATTTGATTTAAGCCTCGGATATCGATTAACATCGTGGATTGCATTTGACTTCAGACATCGATTTATCATCTCAGATAGTATTGATGACAATTAACCTCTTCATGACTGCTTGAATAGCTTGACAGTTTAGCATATGTTTTCCAAAAGGTGGCGCTAGCCGTTTGCCAAAACAGATAAGGAATGTTACGGTGGGCTTATCAAAATGGCGTCCACGGTGGTACTTCTACTTATTATGTAAGTAATATATCATGCTCCGCTCTAGAATCTTTGGATTTTACCCTCGGACTGCCAAAAAAACTTGGGATTATTCTGGAACCTAAACAAACAATAATGGAAAAAAAAAACCAAAAGCTGTTTGCATTTTACATTTTGAATTTGTAAAACTGAAAATAAACATCTCCCAGATAGACCCTGAAGAAGCAAAAGTAATTTTTTGGCACTTAAACTTTACAGAACAAATAATTCGAAGAACAGATTAAATACCAGTGATCATTTTGAAATGCATATTAATAACAATCTTGCCTAATGTATTCATTAAAAAAAAAAAAACACTCCTCTCAGATAAATTAAGGGTAAACTGACTGACTATGTAAGTAAACATGTCCCTGATGCATCAAGAACTTGCCAAGTAAGGAATCGTCCACATTTTAGGAAAATATTTCACAAGCCCGATGTGCTTCATGCCTCTTATTCCACAGGAACAGCAGCTATCATGACCCCCCCGGGCCTGTAAGTTAATTATAGCAACAAAAAAAAATAAAAAAAATAATAAAATTTTTTAAAAAATGCATCTGGTCTTGTTACAGAGATAATCAGAAATTACAACGTTCCCCATTGGGATTTCCCATGGAGCAAAATGTTCTGACTGTTCCAAAGCACTGACACTGCAGACACCTTAAATAAATATTAATATACTGTATTTAATATTAAAATAATAAAACGCCGCTTTACAAAAAGCTTTACCACACCAACCATTATACTCCTTTATTTTTAAAATCCATTTTATTAGGCTCAGTACTACTAAACCATATTGAAATGAATGTAATAGAAAGAAACCACCGCAATTCTCTCAAGTGCCATTAGTTGGGGGGAAAAAAATCTGAATGCTCTTTCATTAAGTTTTGCCTCCTGTTGGACTGCTCATAAATTACACACCAGCTATGACGCTTATCTCCTTATTTATGTGTTTGTCTTCTTTATACACTCAGCCATTTCATGAGGCTCTGGTGTATTTTTTAAGCCTACAGATGTGCAGCGTTCATGATTGAGGAGGAAAAAAGAGAATTAGGTTCAGCAGTCGGTCTGAAAGGCCCCATTTAGCCTCGACGGCCTGAGTTTTAAGGGCGAGTGTAAAAACGTCAAAGCCCATACAGCATCAAGGTCTCCTAGTCAGACTCGAAAGCCCTGTATTCAGCTTGTTCTGTTTCGGTCCAAGGTCTTTTGACCCAATGAGAGCTCACATTTATTAGCAGAGAGTGCCGTGGCTCCTTAGGAGCGCGCGAAACGTCGGTCCAAGTCAAATTCCACCCGTTGCCATCGTAAAAGAGTCACCTAATTAACGTTAATCCGTTTTTGATGGCTGAATGTTCCCACTCTGACCACACTGGCGGGGTCTGTGTGAGCTTGACTTGGAGCCATCTGCTAGAAGACAGGGGGTTTAACACCGAGAGAGACAGAGCACACACACGCGAGAAAGAAATGGGTGGAAAATAGACCTGACCTTCTATGGTACAGAAAACAGTCTGTACAGGTAGAATCCCCCCCAAGCACAAGAATGTAAATGCTTCCTGAAGCGTACAACCATGTGGTGGTATTACGTGTATTAATGCATTTACATAATTAAAACATACATTTCAAGATTCTACTATACAACGGTAAATACACTATTTTGTGTTTTCTTTCAAAATGGTACTATGGCTCGTTTCCTTACAAAATAAACAAAAAGTAGATGCATATTGTCTTACCTTTTGCAAGTGTTTTTCCCCCTTCCACTTGCAGTTTCTTGTCCAGAAGTTATTTGACTTTTATTTTAATTGTCACTTTTATTCTATAGATTGTACTACTACTGCTTTTTGTTTTTTAACCACATGCCTTCTCAGAATTGTACTACAATTAATGCTGTGGAAGAAAAGCGACTAACCTGAGATCAAAATAATCAGAGAGCCCTGCACTTCCTGCTCACGATTCTGATACTCATCGTGTAAAGTGACAAATAACACCGCTCTGAAAATATTCTGAGAACATCCATTAGACCTGTAAATGAAATCGCCACTGTGGCTGCAATTCAGATTCATAAAAACGCTCAGTGCCGGAAATGAGCTAGGATGGAATGGCCTGAAACTGACATGGAATCTGAATCAGGAAGAGAGCTAAATATTTACGCACTTCAACACAGAAGTATTAAACAGTCTTTTGCGTGCTCATTTTTCGTCACCTTCACGCAAACGTTTTATGACCGAATGGAGAAAACAAGACGAAATGCTGGTGTCATCCTTCCCTGCAAACGATTTACTCTCTGATCGCAGCCACGTGTGGCCTTGCACGCAGCATCGCCTGTGTGTAAGCTCATATTGAATTGTTCCTAATCGTTCCCTTTCAACACACGCACAATTTATCGATCTACACAGGACAAATAGAACGTACCTTAATTAATCCAGACATACACAGTGGTGGGCCTGGTGTTCAGCCATCTCACACACTTTTGGTTGCATTCAGAGGGTTGAATTTTTCCCCTTTATCCACAAAGCCACTGAAAGAGATACTTTTTGCTGATGTCACTCTTTGCTAACCTAGGAAGGAAAATATAATGAAGTGAAGGTTAATCTATTGAATAAAGGAAAAAATAGAGAGCGCAAAAAACAACCTAACACGTAAAAGCCATCCGCCTGAGTGAAACCTCTCAGTTGAAAGTTAAAGGAGCAAGGGGGGTGGGGGGGGGGGTAGTCTAGTCTAGTGCGTGAAAGTTAATAAGCGAGTGAAAGCTAACAAGTAAGTGCAAGCAAATCTTCAGAGTGAAAGCTAATCTACTGAGTGAAAACCAATGTGCAGAGTGATAGTCAATTTAATGAGTGAAAATTTAACTAGTAAGTGAAAGTTAATCTTTATCGTGAAAGCTAACCTTGCAAGAGAAAGCTAATCTTTATAGTGGAAGCTAGCCTAGCAAGTGAAAGCTAAACAAACAAGCAAAGGCAACCACAGAGGGTTGTGTCAAGTCTATTGAGTATACTGTTATGGGCAGGACAGAACAATCTTGATTTTTATGTTGTGTTTAGTTCTGATTGTTTGGTAGAGCAGACTGCGACAGACACAAAGATATGAAGTTCCTGTCATCTAAAAATGTACACCATCACATGAAGGTGCATTCGAACTAAAAGCTCTTTTTCTTGACTTTGTGGTTTTTGGTTTGGAGTTGAAGCAAAGACATTTCCCTCTCGCCTCTCTCCGGTGTGCTCCAGGCCTCCAGGTGTGGATGCGTTTACTATGCATTTGCCGAAACTCCTGAAGTTTTCTAGCTAGGGGCAGAAACACCTGCATGCATGTGATCAAACGCGTGCGCGCACACACCTTTGATGTTCAGTAGTCCATGACAGAACATCACACCAACACAACTAGCTTTGGACATCAATACAGATGTCACGCAAAATTAAGTGTATTCTTCAAAAACAAGAGAAAGCATAAATATGAAAAGCCAGCGTCATAGTTTCTCGGTTTATCCCACATGCTGATAAAACATAAAAGAATCTTCACCACGGCTTGGTGAGCCATGGTAAATCATCAAAGTAGGATAGTACGAAACCTTCCAATACATCTGTCATCAAGATATTTATTAATCAATTGAAACTGTTTTGGTGAAAGGGAAAGTAGCTATTAT
>JAQMCW010000037.1:24843491-24853741 GCA_030068335.1 Chrysichthys cranchii | reverse complement strand
ACCTTCCAATACATCTGTCATCAAGATATTTATTAATCAATTGAAACTGTTTTGGTGAAAGGGAAAGTAGCTATTATTATAGTTTCATCAAATACATCCTAAATGCTAGTGCGATTCACTAGTAAGGTCAGCATCTTTCTGCACTTTTTTTTTTTTGTCTTGCTAAAGCAGCAATCAGAACAAACACACAAAATTCACCAAGTGGAAAAGTCAGTTCACTGAAGGGGAAAGGAAGCAGGGCATGAACAAGGTGCACTGACTTTCATTAACACATCACTATTGGCTATGAACATTACTGGTTATTCAGAACTTAAGAATTAATAAATGCTTATAAATCATGGCATTGCCAATACATGACCATTCTGATATTTGAAAGCATTCGAAAAATGTGTCGTCTCGCATGGGGACTATGTGGAAAAAGTGATGTTAAATTTCATAAATCACGCTTATTTCCATTAAAGCCATTAAATGTATTTTGCCTTTACTTTTTGAATCCCCCTCGTATGCGTTAATTTTGCATCAATGCACGGTCACTTGCACGGTTCACGGTTTGACTTTTGAATTTCTTCTTCACTGGAGAAATGGACGTCTCCACCACTCCATGCTTTGTCTTTTGCTCTCCGCGTTATTGGCCAATTCAAAAATTGTCTTTCATTTTCATACCAGTTAAGGAAACAACTTTTGCAAAAATGGTGTTAAATACACTTCCAGAATCCTGTACAACCTATGCCAAGGTGCACTCAAGCCATTCTGGCAACTCATGGTGGCTGAACACCTTAAGACACCTCATCGTGAATTCCTTTTTCATTCGTCATCCATGTGGGTGACATATCCTAGATGTTTGACAGCTTCAAATAAAGTTTCCCACCTAAGCACTTGTTGAAGAGGAAGGCCTGACCTGAACCAAATCGACTGAACAACCAACTTCAATTGCAACCAGTGAAATTACTATCAATGTTACTACAATGAGGCCAGTCAAGTCCAACACCTGAATGCATATGTATCACAATTTGTTCTCTGCACATGTTAAGTCCTCCAATTAACTTTGTATGGATGAGTGCAGATCAGTGAAGCAGCTTCACATTGAGCTGACAGCACAAACACAGCTGGAGACTGATTAGAACCACCCAAGAATCACTCTGCCTCATTTCACTGCCTTGAAACACAAACACACACACCAGATGTCATACCCACAAAATAACTTTATGAGACTGTGTTTATGCCTTAAGAATGTCTGGTCCCCTCGACCAACTTTGTTTGTTAGCTTGTTTGTTTTCTTTTTTGAGAGTTCAAATCTCACGGTTGCCAGAACGCGCCACTAAAGTGATCGGCTCAAACGGACAGTCCAAGCTTAAAACACATTAAATATGTTTATACTGAAATATCTGTGATGTGTTGAACGATCCTGGTGCTAATTAGTTGGTTGTTGCTGTATTTCTGTTATTCCTCTGAGAAGTCAGTGGCTGTGTGCCACCTTGCCTTCACAGCAGGACGTTGTTAGCACGTTTACAGTTGTGTTTAACCGGAGAGAAATTTTCAAACTCAATCATAAGGGATAATGATCATGTTTCTCTGTTAGCTCCTAAAAAACAAACGAGCAAGAGCCTGGCACGTTCTCATTCACCATTTTCTGTACTATGCAGTTGCACAGTATTACGGCAGAGACATGGCTTGGATAATTAATTCGTGGGCCATGAGATGGCATACCCAAAGGCACTGACAGCAGTATTAGCATGAAAGTTGAAGCTTTAAAATCTGGTCTACGTGAAAATCCTGGACAGATGAGGAGCTGAGAGAATAATGAAGGTTAAAGGAGTAAAGCATCGCTTCGCTTAATTTCCTATTGGCACCAGCATCACGGGTCATGTAGGAAATTGTATTTCCAAAGTGAAAATGCACTAATGTGTCGGTGAAAGAAGTTTAAATTTAAGAGGGCAATGAGAACAAGAGCCTCATTACCAGATCGGATATGTTTTTTTTCCCCCTCCGCCTTCACTACGGTACCGAACAACTGTATGGATCTGAACTGAAGTCTGTTCAAGTACACAAATTTTTTTTGACTTGAACGTCAAGAAACATGAACGTCAAGAAACATACCGAAACACCTGAACGATAGAACCTGATCACGCAAGTCATGACGAGACACTAGTCTCCAGAGCCAAACAGGTTCTGAGGCCTTTTTTTTTTTTGTGCCATGCTATAGGTAACCAACAAGTTCACCTTGAGTAGCCTTCTACTGCAGGAACTCAAGAATTACTGTAAAAACCAAAGATGCATTAAAGCCACATTTTTTTAAGATTCAGAATGGTGACCATGTGGATGTTTATCCATTACCAATGCTGTGACGTCAAATTTACCACTGGCCTCTCACCTCAAATCTACATGTCTGTCATTGGGATCAAAGATATTCAACAGCAGGATTTATCTTCATAAAATAGTACGTTTTCATTGCATTTATCTGCAATAACAGCTTTCTGGTAACTAGAGGATTTTTTTTTTTTTTGCAACTAAATGACTACTTTTCAACCCATCCCAACTTCCACAAACCTGGTAGTCCCCCTAGCCAGCAAGGAAAGCTTTGCAGTACTAGACTGTTGGTTCAAACCAAAGCACAGTTTACAGATTGTCCATTACTGCACTACCATTTTCTCATGTGCAGAAAGAATTAAACTAACTTAAGAAAGAGTGGCTTAATATCCTAGGGGGGCTAAGAGGCAGTATATGGTCTAGAAGGGTCTAGAATTGCCCATGATTGATCAGGAGGCAGTGGATGGCATTATTTATTGAGTCATTTGGCCCTAGAGGAGAACTTAATTGAGTGGCTGAACGCAAGGATGTGTGGCTCGACGTGATTAGGTGCTGAGTACTCAGTTTATGTGCGGCCAAGAACTGAACAGAATGAAATGGAAAAAAAAGTCTCAGGAAAGAGGAAAATGTTAGTGAGAGAAATGATGATGAAGAGGAGTGGCAGTGATGGGTTCAGCCCAGAACGCAATTTTTTTCTTTGGCTTTTCCATGTATGACGCAGGTCTTACTGCAGCAGTCCAGCTCTCTGCAGACCGCAGCCGACCACAAAAACCAAGGCCGAAACACACGCAGCTCCTAAACACCCTCCAACGTGTGGTCAAACCCAACCAAGTAATATACACTATTAACACATAATCTAGTTTCATTATAAACTGAGCGCACACACACTTCATTTTTCATGGTGGTTGTATTTATTATTCTGTATATACACAGGTGGAATGGGCACGAGTGTTGAAATTCAATTCAACAGCAAGTCATTTTTCTGGGAATCCTAACAAGCTGAAGCCATTCTCTGTTTGATTTCTTTTCCAATTGTATTCCAACAATATGCTAGAATAATAACTGCAACCAGTGAATAGAGCAACACAATCTGAGACAACACTTAAACTTCCAAAGAACATCTGAGGAAGCCAAATATGGTTTGGGGGGGGCTATGAGCACTCACTTTAACTTAATCGATTCATACAAGTTGGTTTTTGCCATTCTGTCATACAGAAATTACATTTACTCAGTGCTAAAACTCTCCATTTAACAGGCATGTACGAGCAAGAACCGTTCAGCAATACAGAAAGATGACTGTTGGTATTGTGCTTTGAATGAAAAGCCTCTTTCATGACAGCAGATGTGTTAATCAAAGCATAGACTTATGAGCTGTAATGTGTGACTGATCTCATTACCCACACAACACAGCTCTCTGCACACTAACTGAGACCTTATTTACTGTCTTTCAGTTTGAAAAACAGATCTTCACTCTCGATATCTCGGTAGTTCTTGAGCCCGTGAGCGCAGACGGATCATCTGGCCAACATGCTCCTTGGAAAAGGAAAAAGAAATAAAATATATCAGCATTTCCGTCTCTATAGCCCTGGTTTATGTATGGTCTCTTAAGAAGAGATGACAGACGATTTGGCTACGGCTTTTGTGTCCTATTAATAACCTGGATGAAAAATCTCCAGTTGGTGTGCTTAGCACCACTTTATCATGGAAGCTACAGCCCCTGACAGCTAGACACAATATTATTTACAGCAACTGTAGAGGAAAAAAGGTCACACTGTCCCGAACGCATCAAGGCAAGCTGTAACGTTCCACAAAAACTAACAGAGTATCTAGTGTGAAAGGGACCGAGTCCTGATAGAATCTCCCCCATGTTCTCGACTCTCCTACGCGTTTGAGGAAACGGAGCGAATTCCTGTGAGGTCTAGCCATCCGGAGATTTCATTCATGGTTCTGTGTTGATTTTGTGCTATCAGACCCGCATGGGTGTGTGATAAGACATGGGTATCTGGACTGTATAAACTTAGTGATCTCAGGTAGCATCTCTCAGGGATGCCAAGCTGTGGCACAGGTGCCAAATGTCCTTCCATGAACGGTGGGTTTAGAGATTATGGCCTGGATTTTAAGGCGTACAAGTGTTTATAAGGAGGCCAACCAATTCACACAAAGCACTGTGAACACTGGACATTTCAATCAAATTCTTTAGCAACAACATAGAGCAAACCTTTGATTGTTATCCGGTGTATTTAATAGCCGTGTCCATCATCATTGCTTTACGTAGATGACTTGCCTCAAGTCTTTCCTTTTAATTGGCCGTTTAACCTGGCAGGACATCAGCAAGCTGTTGGTGTGCACAGAATAGCTACGATTTCAATAATCTAAAAATGTATAAAATTTCTTACAAATGTTTGTACATAAAATCTATTCAGTAATCTGGTTTTCTAAAAGTACTCCACAAAAATATTCCATCACAAACATGCACTCACCTGTCCCCAGTACTACAGAACGTTTCAGTCCAGGGCATTGGGTGTCGTCCTTCCTCATGTTCCTGGTGTACGCGCCATCTCCACCATGAACCTGGAAATCATGCACAGAAGAAAAGCATAATTTAATAAAACCGGTCTGAGGATACTTCCTCAATGGCTCTAGATTAAAGAGTAATCATCGAGAGGGAGAGAGAGAAATCACCCACTTTACAGCTAAGCGTTCTTCCTACACCATTGACAAACTGGCTCTTGGGTACTGAGCTCTCAGTTTATAAGCCTGAGGCACCCGAGGCGTCTGTCTGCAGAAAAACAGCTTGGTAAAAATCTGGGCTCTCCATTAATATGTTTGCAAAAGCTTTTTCATGACTTTTCTACCAATCAAACAGCACCTGCTGCGGGATTTTGCTGAGGTCAGCGAGTCCCACTCCGCTGGTTGAGAAGTTCAGTTTAAGCTTCCTACACCAGCTCAGGAGATGTGATGACCATCCGTTCCTCTTGGTGGTTAGTATTAGGAATGAATTCCTTTCTATTGCCGGAATCTCCCAGGTGTCACTAAAGACAACCGACTCACCAAGGCGTGCTGTCTGATTCCTAGGTTCTTACAGCATTTTAAAAGCCAGAAGCGTGTTAGCCTCCGGTGCTAGGGACACCTGTCAGTAGTCCTTATTCCAGTCAATCATCACGACGACTTTTACTCAGACATTTTGTTGATTCTTGCCATTGGGTACAGGACAACTTGATAAAGAAAAGCTGTCCAAGTCACTGCAAAACTTTGTTAGACACAAGCACAATCAAGCCCCCCCCCACAGGGTTCAGTCACCCCTCATCTCCATCATTCAATTTCACTTAAATGAGTGATATGATTGGGTTCATACAAATTGTTTTAAATTCTGGTACTTAAGATTTATTTCCTTAGCTTTATGTAACATATTGACTGAATTAGTATGGTCCTCTACTTGTTTTCATGACTGATGATTTTGGTAAATATTTTTCATTCCTTAACGTTCATTACTTTTTACAAGTATTATTTTTTAAATGATTTTGACCATGTATAACACAACCATAACCTCATGCCTGCCATGGAAATATAACAATGAATAACCAAATCCATATGTCCCACAATTTGGCAGCTTTCTGTCCTTTGTTACCATCAGTTCTAATAAAACCTCATCTGTCATCCACCTTTTGATACAAAGATTCTTGCCTTATTATGCCCTGTCTAGCCTAATGAAGAAAATCTGGGGAACGTATTGTTTTTCTGTAACTTTATGAATGAAGGTCATTTTCGGGACAGCACAAAGACACAATCTGACTAGGTACTTCAAAATGGAGCCTCTGTCAGGGATAGTGTTAATGCACCTAAGGTGTAATTATGTGGTTTGTTTGACTATTATCATGTCACAATTTATCACAAAAGGGAATTTCTGGAAGCGCACTTGGAGTGCAGTGAGAAAACAGATATCTGTCTCTCCTCAAGTCATTCGCCCTTTCATAGGAAAAAGGTATCGGAATAAATCTTTCTGGATGTCGTTATTTGGAAGACGATTGGGCCGACAGAATGAGGTCACACACCGAGTTTATTCAAGAACTGTTTAAACTCTTGAACTGTTTATTTAGGCTAGTGTAGACTTGCTATGTGAAATAAAGCTTGTTTATTGTGAATATGTAATCCAGGTACAACATACCTGAACCATACAACACCTTTATGATATAGTTCAGCACCCCATGGTGCAGAGAGATGAGGTCACGCAACGTTAAGCAACCGTGATTTACTTAAACATGCCGAGATTCAAAGACAACAGCTTGATCAGTGATGGAAAGTGAGTAATGGCCCAAAGATGGCCCACACTTACAACTTCATCTGGCCCACATACCACCATGGAAATACGGCAATGAACTCATTCGAATCAGACTGCCAAAACACAGCTATAACTCAACCTTGATGATATCGTTTCTAAGACATGATATGGGGCAGACGTTACACTTGGGCCTCATTTGGCTCAACAATGATTCGCCACACAAGCAAGGGTTGCATTTGGGCCATCTTCGGCCTCAAAAATTTTAAAAGCATCCTCTTCGAACTGTTGGCCCCTAATAGACTTGTCCTTGTCATAACTGGCACAAATATGGATAAATGTTTGTCTGTCTCGGAAATACTGGCTCAAAGACTAAGCTGCTTTTCATTTACAGTGTACACAGGCATCAGATCAGGCCAAAGCACAGTACATTCTATGCTAGTTATAGTTCAAATTAAGTCTCAGAACTTCATCCACCCCCCCCCCCCCCATAGCAATAATTTTTGTCAACAGCAGTAACATTTCTATCTTCTGTGTGCAATAAAACTCAAACCCCTGAGCTGACAGCACAACAATGTAAAGCCACTGCTACTGAGAAAGGCAAAACGAGCGATTAAATGGATGCACAGCAGTATACCGAGAAATGAACAAGATCAGGGTTCAGTGCACAAGAATCTCCTCCATATTCTACTCTAATCAAAGCTCAAGTGCAGATACAACCTGCATAATATTAAAGAAGAAATGCTCATCAATGCAATTATGCAGTGCTTTAATTGTGTAAAGGTGCAGCAATCAGCATAAGCGTATTATGTGGCTCACAAAACCAGTTGGAAAAATGTATCTAGGCCGCTGGTTAGTTAATTTTTTTGACACGCCCCATCTTCCTTTTGGTTCACCCCATCTAAGTCTGTTCAGGAAAGAAAACTTGGCGGAATTGGAGTACCACCTAGCGCAGTCAGATACTTTAATGTGAGCAAAAAAAAAAAAAGACAATGACAATGTAGTTAACGCTGAATGAAACACTGCTTTTTCCACAATGGGCCAATTTATTTCTGGTGAAGGGAATGAAGCTGGATGTGGAATGAGCTACATTCCTTCTGGACATGTGAGCTACAGATCCTGGCATTGCTAGTGAATATCCAGCTATCTCTATGCATTGCGGCAATCCTGTGCCTTGTCTTTTAGAAACTGATACAATTGATTTAATTTCTCAAAGCAAGTTTGTTCCTGGTCTGAGGGAACACCCAGCAACTGAACAACATGGTCATGATGTGCAGTCCTTAAATCATGCTATCAGTCAGGTAAAGCAAGGCACAGGGAGCATGGTTCTTTGCTGGCGTTTTGAATAATGCTTAGCGTCAACCATATATGTTCAAAGAACAGTGACGTCAACACCAGTATAATCGCTATCTGGGTCTCGCATCAAGCACCGTTAGCATAATGCTAGCTTAGTATTGATCTACTTGTGAGGTAGTGTTTTGTTCTCCAAAATGTTATGACAAATATTCAGAACTTTTTTTTTTAAATTATTTATCTATATTGACAAAGCAGCCAACCTAATTGCTTGAGAGTGACGTTATGATAACTTTTCACAGTGCTAACTCAAATTGACCACCACAAACTACCACAGATTCTGGGAGCGAGGTTGTGTGTACATGGGATGGGTTCACCAAATAACGTTTCAGTGTTGTAACCCCTGAAAACAGACCTTAAAACAGTATATTATAATGTTGACCAGAAGGTTGAGTAAGAATTCACTGAACAATATAAGCAATGAAGGTCACAAACCCTGTGATAGTCGAAAGAGCCGACTCTTATTAACGAACTGAGCGGACTCAGCGGACATCCAGAATACATGTTCGTTTTGATTTAATTTAATCCCATTTATTTACAAAGATCTCCTGACCTCGTGCTGGCATGCTCCCTGAAAAGCTTAATCAAAATGCAAAATGTAAAAAAGTGAAAACTAATAACCAAAACCAAATATTGCGCATGTTTGGGGAGACAGGCGTAAATAAATCATATGGCAGGGGTTAATAAAAAGGCTGCAGAAGGCGCATGAATGCTTTCTTGTGCCACCGAATATTAGCCCGCACGAGTATGAATATTAGCACGCACGGTGCGCAGGGCCAAGTCGCAGCGCGTGATTGATGAGGCTTCGGGGCCAGCGTGCGCCCAAACACGGCGCACAGGCTCGAACTGCTACGCGCGAGGAATTAATGTCAGCTTCCTCCCAACCTCCTCCAGTGTAATATTATACAGCGTAATACTGCACGTTCTTTAGTACAAAACAGTTAAAGTTCAACCAAATCTTATGCATTAAAGCTTTCTATATTTTTCACATGTATTCATATCTTTGAAACAATGCATGTTAGTCATCATTAAAATGTGTTCTAGGAGTCTCATTTTCTCTCCCTTCACTGCATTTTTCCCTAATGTAGCCTGCCCTGCTTTATAATACTGTTATCTTTGGCCTCAATAGTCTTAGTGTTTTCCACATTTATATAACGTGTATGGGTAAACAGTTGTGGAAAGCAGACCATCATAATCAGATGTCCTTTTTGAATATCCCACTCCAGATCTATTACACTTTGCTGTTATATTACGCTCCACTCTTGTGGGAAGGCTTTCTACTAGATTTTGGAACGTGACTATGGGGAACTGAGATCATTCAGCGACTAGAGCATTCGTGAGCGTTAGGTGAGGAGGCCTTGGGTGCAGTTGGTGTTCAGTGGGGATGAGGACAGGGCTCAGTGCAGGACACTCAAGGTCTCTGCATCTACCTTGGCAAACCACATCTTCAAGGACCTCGCTTTGCATCCAGGAGCACTGTGATGCTGGAAATTGTATTACTAAGCATACAAAGCTGTATAAAAACTTTGTGGCAACAGTATAAGGAAGAACCATATATGAACGCGACTGTCAGTTTCCTTCAAACTTGTGGTCAGAGTGTACCTCCATGTTTTGCCAGATTAATTGTACACTTTGCAGAACATTCAACTCTATTTCTAGTTATTATGCACATCTTCCCAGCCTTATACACAGGAAAAGACGAAACATAATGGAGAAGACATCATAACCAAACATCTCAATGTTTTGTGTAGGTACAGTGGAACCTTGGACTGCAAGCATAATTTGTTCCGGAGACATGCTTGTAATCTAAACCACCCCTATATCAACGCGAATTTCCCAATAAGAAATAATGAACTCAATTCGTTCCACAATCCACAAATATTTATATAAAAATGACAAAATATAATACAAAATATTGTAAAAATACATTAAACTATCATGAATTTGCCCACACGCATGCCTGTTCTGAGCACTCCCAATAGCAGTCATGTCAGAGAACTCGCACAGTAAAGATTACTTCCTGGTTTTCCTCCACAACGCCATGGCATGTCACATGGCTGGCGACAGGTGTACCAGATTGGGACTGACTGCAGGAGCTATAAAAAGACTCAAGCACGCCGAGTTGCCATTAGATACCATTTTCCGCGTTCTTGCCAAGCCTTGATATTCCCATGTTTGCTTTCTCCAGTTCTGACCAAGTTTCTGTTTCTTGTTATTCAACCCCACCACACCTGATGAAAACAAAATAACCTGCACTTTACCTTTAAAAAGACTCGTGGCTGGTGTGAGGGAGAGGGGAGAGGACTTTCACTAC
>JAQMCW010000037.1:24747554-24763394 GCA_030068335.1 Chrysichthys cranchii | reverse complement strand
TGGGGTTGAATAACAAGAAACAGAAACTTAGTCAGAACCGGAGAAAGCAAACACGGGAATAGTAAGGCTTGGCAAGAACGTGGAAAATGGCAATTAATGCTCCACGACCTTGGCGTGCTTGTGTGGGTCTTTTTATAGCTCCCACAATCAGTCCCAATCCGGAACACCTGTTGCCACCCATGTGACGCGCCGTGGCGTTGCGGAGGAAAACCAGGAAGTAGTGTTTAGCAGCGCAAGTTCGCTGACATGACCGCTATTGGGAGTGCTTAGAACAGGTGCGCTGCACGTGTGGGCAAGTTCATGATAGTTTTATGTATTTTTACTTTATATTTTGTATTATATTTTGTCATTTTTAGATAAATATTTGTGGGTTGTGGAACGAATTATCCGAGTTTCCATTATTTCTTATGGGGAAACCCGCTTTGGATTACAAGCATGTCTCCGGAACGAATTATGCTCGCAGTGCAAGGTTCCACTGTACTGTCCTGGGAAAGAGTTCCAGTAATCAAGCTAAAGCGCTGTTAACCACTACCTGAAATCCTCTCGGGTGCGTAGGCGATCCCAAAGCCGACCTGGCCTACGAGCGTCAGTACGAGCACCAGCAGACGTACCACGTCATCCCCGAGGTGATCAAGAACTTCCTGCAGTATTTCCACAAGACCATCTCTGACCTGATCGACCAGAAGGTGTACGAGCTGCAGGCCAACCGCGTCTCCAGCGAGAGCATCGAGCAGAAGATCTATGAGATTCAGGATGTCTATGAGAACAGGTAGGCCCAAAAACGTCAGGAAATCCATTCTGTTTTTTTTTTTGAAGTTATATTGACGTTTGATTTCATGTTTGGGGTCAAAATTCAGTTGCTTTCGTCTTCCCTTACAATTGGGCAGTATCTAGCGCCATCATGCTTTCGTTTGAACAGACTTTTGTCATTTTATTTGATTCACAGCTGGAATAAGCTGACAGATCGTTTCTTTAAGACGTCTCCATGGCCAGAGGCTGAAGGTATTGCCTCCTTGGTAGGAAACGGTGAGTTATTTATTGTCACTGTTTTTTTTTTTTAAGCAAAAATGTGTACGCCTAGTGCATAATTTCCATTGAGTAATGGCTTTGCCTTTTGATAGCTTATAACTTGCTAATTGCCTGTATTTATCTTTTTAATCACAGACGCTGTTTTCCTGATCCTTTACAAGGAGCTTTACTACCGACACATTTATGCCAAAGTCAGCGTAAGTACTTAGGAGTTCATCGTGTGGTGTTCCGGACTTCATAATATTTTTAACTTAGATAGGAAATTGTGGTGTTCTATTAAGATTTGTGACCTTTGGGTCTTTTAGGGCGGCCCAACACTCGATCAGAGGTTTGAATCCTACTACAATTATTGCAACCTCTTCAACTACATTCTCAGTAAGTCTGCAACGTTTGTGTTTGACGATTGTTCATTAATTATTGAAAGAAAGTCATCATTCTGATATTCACTTCTATCGCTTAGATGCTGATGGTCCTGCACCATTGGAGCTCCCCAACCAGTGGCTCTGGGACATTATTGACGAGTTCATCTACCAAGTAAGTCAAAAATAAGTCGACTCACCTTGCCTTCACACTGTCAACGAATTATCTTCTAATATCTGAACTGAGCAAACACCTCAAACTGACACCAAACTTATTTCTTGCTGGTCTGAATGCAGATTAAGTGTATGTTTTTTACTTCATAGATAAATAGAGCAAATTCCTCAAATTGGAGCAACTCTGTTAATGGGTGTTTGCAAAAGGATTAACATACAATAATAAATAAATTAATAAAGTTTGTACCTTTTCTAGTTCCAGTCTTTCAGCCAGTACCGCTGCAAGACTGCTAAGAAGTCTGAGGAGGAGATCGACTTCCTGAGGAACAACCCAAAGATCTGGAACGTACACAGCGTGCTGAACGTGCTGCACTCGCTGGTGGACAAGAGCAACATCAACCGCCAGCTGGAGGTCTACACCAGTGGAGGTGAATGTTCATACTGTTCATAAGGCATAACATAGGATATACAGTTACAGTCAGGCGCCCCCCTCGCGATAGGTGATATCCGCGAAGTAGCAACATTACATTTATTTTATTATTTATAGATATTTTAAGGCTTTATAATCCCTTCCCACTCTTTTATTAACCTTTTCCCACACTCTTAAACACTTCCTATGCTCTTAAACACTTTCTACACTCTTAAATCTACGTAATTTTAACAACATATAAAATTCTACATGGATACTATATGCCGGTGAGCTGATTTCCTGTTTATAGCTGTCCTAGCCAATCCTATCTCTCCCTCGCGGTCACCTGACTGGTCTACCTGACAAGCGGAAGTGGCGTAAATTGCGTTTTCATTGTGCATTCATCCGCTGATGAAATACATGCTGTTTTTTTTTTTTTATTTAATATTCTTTTAATATGTTTGAATTAACATTTTTTAAAATAATTTTTAATATTCTAGAGTCCCGCAAAACAAAACAAAAAATCCGTGATTCAAAATTTGAAAAAACGTGATGCGCTGAACCCGCGAGAGGTTGAACCATGGTATTGTGGGGGATTACTGTATACATGTATGAATAAATAATATTAATTGGATACACTAGTCCCTCGTCTTTCGCGGGCGTTGCGTTCCAAAACTTTCCGCAAAAGACGAAAAACCTGCGATACACTGATGCCACCTCCAAATCCTTTTTATTTATTTATAAATATATAGTTTAAGCCCTAAATGATCCTCCCACACTCTTTAAACACATTCTAGACACAAACACAAAGAAAACATTTGCGAGCATAAAGCGAGGTGAACTTTGTAGAATTCATAGAAGCATCAAATTTATAGCGAGTACTGTAACGTGCTGTATACTTATATTTTAGGTCCTGTATGTATGTGTTACACTAGCCTAGCTTAGACTTTTTCTATACTGTATAATACTGTAATTAACAGCCACTTGCTACAGACTGGATTTCAGGACCACTACAGTTGTCATAAACAACAGATGGTACTGTACCGGCATAAGCAACTGAATTAAGAGACGTCTGTTTTTATGAATTCCGTCATCGAAAAATCCAGAAAAACAATTCACTAGAGGTTTTTGCGGCTGCTGCGAAATACCGGAGGGGAAAAAATGAGAGATATTGGAAATAAAAATCCGCAAATAGTCAGGGACGCAAAAAGAGCGGCGATCTAGTGGGGGATGATCGTACTGCTAAACTGATGCTGTGGTCATAAACAGTGTCCTGTCTTCTATACCTGTGCGTTGTAATGATTCATAATCCAACTCTCTGGTGTCACCCAAAAGAGGACAGGGTTCCCTTTTGAGTGTGGGATCTTCATTGGGGAACTGAATTTCCATCTGGATTTAAAGTCCAATGCACATGGAACTGCGGTGAATTTCGTAATAGTAAATCTCAGTGACTGGATTTTGTTTTTAAGTTCTAGCTCACGCCCGGCGAATGACCTCAATCTTGACTTAATGTCACTACACAATGCCGTGACCTCCGTGTCCTGTGTGTTGTAGGAGACCCAGAGAGCGTGGCTGGAGAATATGGCCGTCACTCTCTGTACAAGATGCTGGGCTACTTTAGTTTAGTGGGCTTGCTGAGGCTGCACTCCTTGCTGGGGGATTACTACCAGGCCATCAAAGTCCTGGAGAACATCGAACTCAACAAGAAGGTACAAGTTGCTCAGAGACGTATTCAGCTGTAGTGTGTATAGCTGGTCAGAGAGTCATAGTGGCTGGCTATTATATAAAACGAATAATAGTAATGGATCTTGGTGGGTGACACTTTTTATAGGAATATGTAATCGTCTCCATTCTCCATCCATTTGTTTTCCTTAGAATGTCTCTTTAAAATGCACGACTCTGTCCTGTGGTCCACACAGAGCATGTACTCGCGTGTACCCGAGTGCCAGATCACCACCTACTACTATGTGGGTTTCGCCTATCTGATGATGCGCCGCTACCAGGATGCCATCCGCGTCTTCGCCAACATCTTGCTGTACATCCAGAGGACCAGAAACATGTTCCAGAGGTCGACGTACAAATACGAGATGGTCAGCATACTTGCCTTTGACTTATTAAACATGCATAGTCATGGTTAAGGATGAAAAAGTGACGGTAAAAGGGTCAAAAGTAAACTTTAAAGTGTGTTTGATTTTGTCTTCAGATTAACAAGCAGAACGAGCAGATGCATGCACTGCTGGCCATTGCGCTGACCATGTACCCCATGAGGATCGACGAGAGCATCCACACGCAGCTCCGAGAGAAATATGGAGACAAGATGCTGCGCATGCAGAAGGGGTGAGGCACAGTGCGTGCGCACAAACATTTTTTTAACAACGGTTTGCAGCTGAGTTGTTAGAAAAGGGATAAAGCTGGCCTTGGGACATCCTTGAAGTTCTAGGTGTGTTGATGGTTTCAGAGACCTCCAGGTGTTTGAGGAGCTGTTCAGCTTCGCCTGTCCCAAGTTCCTGTCGCCCGTTGTCCCAAATTACGACAACGTGCACCCGAATTACCATAAAGAACCGTTCCAGCAGCAGCTCAAAGTGTTCGCTGAGGAAGTCCAGCAGCAGGCGCAGCTCTCCACCATTCGCAGGTATGTCTTCACGTCATCGGTACGGTACTCCAGAACTTACCTGTCATATTCTGGTAAGGAGCGATATACTCCGAAGGCAATGTTTGCCGTGTCGTCACGTATATAAAAAACCTCACGATCTGATCTCGAGCGATATGTTAATGATGTAAGATTGCATGCAGTTTCAAAAAAGTTTAGCCAAAACGGACAAGTGGAACTCACACTTTAATGTGTGATGTTTATTTGGCTAGAAATGGCTTTCTTTACAGTATAATTCATTACATAAATTGTGCGTTCTACACGTAACTCATTAGCCGGCCAATTTTAAAAAGGTACGAACTTATGGCAGTGTAAATATTTCTGTAAAGCGAAATAGTGAATTTAATGTTGGCCATGGAAACAAGTGGATAGTTTGTGGCTGCCACGGTAAGTCTCTCGTGTCTCTTTTCCAAACGCCTTTATGAAAGTAGCCTCCTCCTGAATAGAGCCCTGGAATAATTCTTGTGATCCTTTGAAATGCCTACAAAAATATTATTGTGGGCGTTTATAGCAGTGTTTCGTCAAATGTGTGTGTCTCTACAACCTACGGTTCTGTTTGTTGCCTGCAGTTTCCTGAAGCTCTATACCACCATGCCTGTGGCCAAGCTGGCTGGATTTTTGGACATGTCCGAGCAGGAGTTCCGCATTCAGCTGCTGGTGTTCAAGCACAAGATGAAGAACCTGGTGTGGACCAGTGGCATCTCTGCACTGGACGGAGAGTTCCAGTCGGCCTCCGAGGTCGACTTCTACATAGACAAGGTGTGTGCGCGCATGCGTGAAAGATGGCACACCTGTCCACCTTTACACGTTTTGTGGAGGATCTCTACATTTTAACATCAGAGCATGAATAATTGTTCCAAAAAAAAAAAATCAGATGTGCCAATCAGTATATGGATTTTGACTGGGCGTTTAAAAATTCATATCTTTCATTTCATCTTATCTCTTGCCAGGACATGATCCATATTGCAGACACGAAGGTGGCCCGGCGTTATGGAGACTTCTTTATTCGGCAGATCCACAAGTTTGAAGAAGTAAGGGTTTTTTTTCTATTCTTATTATTATTCCATCTATCCACCTATCCCTCTCCAGGCCGCTTTATACTATTCAGGGTTGTGGGGTTTATTATCATTATTATTATTATATACCTTTATTGATATGTCAGTGTGGAATTTAGTTTCATGCCACCTTGCCTTGACAAATCACGGATAAGAAGGGTAGTGAGTGAATTCGATTTCACACAGGCGCTCAATTCTCAATTTAATTCGAAGCTGTTTTTGAGAAATTTCTGTTTTTTGTTTGGATAGTAACAATGACACAAAGTGAAATCTGTGTCTGATCCTGAAACAGTCAAAGCCCTAAACCAAGCTATTTTTTTTCCGTTTACCTAAAATCTGTTTACAAGCAAGTCATGGTAAATGAAAGTCTGTACAATCACCACAAAAACATAACATGGTGATATTAATTGCAATTTAACAATCATAGAATCTACTCTGCATCTTGAAATTGTTGTATAATCAGATTGAAAATAAGTTGTACTAACTTAGTTATGCTTTTTTATTTATTTATTTATTTATTTTTGTGTAGCTGAATCGCACCCTGAAGAAGATGTCCACATCTGGCACCTCTAGCTCCAGCAATGCCACATCACGATCGTAACAGCACTCAGATCTTGTTCTTCTTCTTTTTTTTTATTGTTGCACTGCAGCTTCAACAGAAGATGCATTAACCTAACTTTGACATTTACTAAACAATGAGAAGCCTACCTTTTCTCACTGATGGTGCAGATGTGGTATCTTTAACCAGCTTTCATATTTTCCAGCCTCCGGCATACATATTTTTTGTGGGCTGGGGGAAAAAAATAAAGTTGATGTGGTACACATACTGGTTGCCTTCATTTATGTTTTTAATTAAATGAGAGATGGAATTGCTATTTTTAATTTAACTTTCTGAAATTTCCATACATTGTCAGTGTGCCTGCAATCCCCACAGTGCTCAAAGTAATAGCAGTTTTCAGGCCTTAAAAAAAAAAATCTTGGCAAAATGCTTAGACATTAATCTAACTTGACTGAGGATTTAGGAAGTGGTTTTATGCACCATGATCTCCAGTTACATCAGTGGAACACTAGAGATGACTTGTGCTAGTTAATATTATAAATCCAAACTGGGTTTTCCATTTCTAACAAATGTCAAAGCATGAGTAACTTTAGTTTGATTTTATTTGTCACACTTTTAACAACAGAGATCACAAATTTAGAGGTATCGTGATGTAGATTTTGCTCATGACTAACAAGCCAGAGGTCACATTGGCAAGGAATGTGATGTGTGAGAGAAACCGGGACTCGAATTGGAACCTATTCTCTTCTTGGGTATAAATTGTTCCTAGTCTACACTGGTATACTACAATGACAACACTAACAATGCTGAAAGTTCAATTTGAGCATATTGGGATTAAAAGTTGTAATGATTACTGCAGCATTTCTAAGGTATGATTTTCAGCATATACATGAGATGTTCCTCAATTAAATTTGGGTATCATCTACTTTTGGGGTGTGCAACTGTTCATGGACTCTTAAGAATCTAAATTCAACAAAAATATTTATTGCATTTTAAAATTGCACACGTTTATCCTGTGTATTTAATGTGGATTATAAATTCTAAAACATACAGGCATAAAATCAAAGTACATTAACTTTGTTATTCTTTTATATAATTTTCTCCCTCAATTGAGGCTTGTTTTTTCGCCTAATCCTTTTGACTTATATGAAATATATACAAGATGTAAGGTGACTTTTTGGGGATGAAACAGCTTCAATACCTACCAAATCTAAACCTTAAGGCATGTAAATAATGCACTTTGTGTGAATGAAGTAAGTTTCCATGCTGACAGCTTGCTTAGCATTTAACTTGTTTAACAATAATAAAACGTATTATAACTGATAATTCATACTAGTTGAATGCTTAAATTGGCTGTCATAACGCAGAAACTTGATAAATACATTTTAATTTGGTTTCAATAACACCTGTACTCCGAGTCTTTCAAAAACAAAGCTGACGAATGTAGCTATTAGCTTCCAGCTACAGGAGTTTGTATCGCCAAACATATTAGCGTGCTAGCTCACTTTTGAGAGATGAGGAATAAAATTGTTAGTTATCCTGAGCTAAGTTTTTCTCACGCGCAATGGCTCTTTGAAAAGAAATAAATACCTTAATAAATATCTAAAAATCATCAGAAAAATTATTTTGCACTGTTTCCCCCTGCAGTTCGTTATTCCTACCGCTAGATGGCGCACCAAAACACCGTTTTGAACGTGTCACACGTGCGGCTCATGTGTTTCTCATTCCATCATCCTTTCTAATTGTTTATCAATCGACTAACAATTTCCTGAGCCAACAGGAATAGTTGCTCCAACTGCAATGAACTTTGTGGACATAAGGCTGTTAGTTTCAGTAAAGGAGAATTGTAATGCTGCAACTTACAAAGACATTGTTGAGAATTCTGGGAAAGAACCTTGTATGCATGTGGAGGCAGTGTCCACATACTTTTGGTATGGTATATTTAGTAGTAGTTTGATTATTATGAAGTGTATTATTACAACCCGAATGCCAGAAAAGTTGGGATGTTCTTTAAATTTGAATAAAATGAAAACTAAAAGACTTTCAAAAATCACACGAGCCAATATTTTATTCACAACAGAACACAGATACCATAGCAAATGTTTAAACTGAGAAATTTTACAATTTTGCTAGATGTTCTCCCCAGGATTTTTTTTTAGCCATTTGTTATTCCCGTCCCAACTTTTTTGGCACCTGTAGCAGGCATCAAATTTGAAATGTGCTCATTTTGTGCATAAAATCTGTAAAATTTAAAGTTTGAATATTTGTTATCTATGCTCTGTTGGGAATAAAACATTAGTTCATGTAATTGGAAAGTCTTTTAGTTTTCATTTTAAATAACTATTTAAAAAATCGGGTTGTATTATTATTATTATTAATAATAATAATAATAATAATAATAATAATAAGAAGAAGAAGAAGAAGAAGAATATTATTAGACCCAGATCCTACCCTTATTCCCCCCCAGCTGTTCATTGTTGTCTTGTGAAGGATTCCTGGTGTTTATTTGTAACTTTTTTCTTTTGTCTAAACTATAATCCATCACCATAAACCATAAACTGTAGCTCCAAGCACGCCAAGCAGCAACCTACAATGTCCAAAGAAACCTTTCAGAGCAACTTAATGACATGACATTCATTTTCATATTCATATTTCATATTCATATTTCTTCAGTGAAATGTACAGTGCACACTACGTCCTTTTACCCCGTTATCACTGAATTTTCGGAAGGTTTTTTTCCCCCCTCAGACAGATGTTTGTGCTTGTTTTGCCTTAATGAGGAAAAAAAAAACAACACCAAAAAAAACCCGCCACGCCCTTTTGTGGGCGTGGTCTAGATCGCTTGTTGTATCCAGTTCTCAGCGCGCTTGACCTGCAGTACAGCGCGCGCGCACTGTTGGCAGCTTCACGCGCAGGACCTGAGCATCATCCATCCTCACTCTGGATATGCCTTGGGTTGGGTCTCAGCCCGAAACAACACTGAGCAGAGGAGCAGAAATGGCCGGGAATGCCGTGGACCGCAGCAGGGTGGCCGAGAGGCTGCGGGCGGCGTTTGCCGGGTTGCAGGAACTGCAGCATTTGAAGGAGAAACAGGGCGACATGGTGCAGCGGGCTCTGTGCATGGACATGGACATGGACATGGACATGGACACGGGGAGGGAGCATGCACCCAGTGATGTGTGTTTGCACCAACGTGACGAGGATACAAACAGAGCTGAGGAGCAGCAGAGACTGGAGGCAACACTCACAGCCCTCAAACAGCAGCTGGTAAGAAGAAAGAAAGAAAGAAAGAAAAGTGGTGGTGGGTGCACGTGGGTCAATTATAGCTAGGTAGGATTTGGAGAAATGCACTTCTAGGCTTAGAACTGCGTGAAAACATATATGCATGACTTGTATTCAAAATAACCAGCTGTCATCAAAAGTGAACAGGAGTGAATTTAAGATTAGGCAATAAATAGATAGATAGATAGATAGATAAATTCTCAGGAGTGAAATCCACTTGTGTGCATCTTATGATAGACCCAAACCCAAAGCGCTGATTAGTGTGGCTGCGCAGCTGGGGGGTGATCATAAATCAAGGGTCATTCCAGGGGACAGGGTGGAGGTGGAGGTGGAGGGTGAGGCATTGGCTGAGCAGGGGGGTGGGGATATGGTGGTGATGGGGGCTTGGAGTGTTTCCGTCTCTGATCATTAACCCGCTTTAATTAGAATGGCCGCATAAGCAAATGACCTCGGTTTGGCGACACAGGTTTGACCCCTTGCTGTAGCCCAAGTGTGGATCATCTGTCCTAGCTCCAAACACACACAGCCTCATATCAGGCTCATGGGGGTGGAGAAATCTAGACTTCCGATAGAATGCACATTTCCTTCCAGCTGCTGTCAG
Organism: Chrysichthys cranchii; assembly: GCA_030068335.1. Classification (NCBI taxonomy): domain Eukaryota; kingdom Metazoa; phylum Chordata; class Actinopteri; order Siluriformes; family Claroteidae; genus Chrysichthys; species Chrysichthys cranchii. The sequence goes on along the minus strand of JAQMCW010000037.1, from coordinate 24,753,276 downwards.
ACCATACACCGGGCAGCAACAGCACACAGTGGACCACACACACACACGATAAGACACACACTCACCAAGGTCTGCGGGACCTCATTTTGTTTTCTCTTTATTATTATTTTAGGATTTTATTTGTATAGTACTGGATTACTAATTAGTCGTTTAGACTCTGTTTATCTTTTATGCACCGTCACTGTTCCTTTTACTTTTGCTGCTGCAATATGTAAACGTCCCACCTGTGGGACTAAGAAAGGCTATCTTCTCTTATGACCTATTAAAGAGGAAGAGATGGGTAAAAATAGCAGCCGATTAGAAGATTGAGGTCGTCTCTAGTGAACCATGTGCGCTTTTGGGGAGTTCGGGTACTCTGTTGACTGGGACAGGAACAGTGGCTCCCCAAGGTAGAATTCTTCCAGAGGATGTGGTTCTGCTCAGTGAACGGAGAACGGTTTTTATGCAACAGCGGCCACCAATTAAAGGGATCGAACCATGTGGAAATAACATGCAAGTCATGTGGGGGGAAAAAACAACCCATAAAGCTGGTTGGTCATGCATGTGGCAGGTGGACAAACAGGCAGATCTTGATCTACACTGAAAGTAGTTTTATACTCGGGATAAAATTACTCTGAGATAAAGTAAGAATTTTTACAGTTGTGAAAGACATGGCATAGTGATGTAAAGAAAACGTTAGTGTTTTGCTTAGATGTGTTATTCAATTCTGGAACCTGTTTTTATTTTTTTTGCGGGGGGGGTTCCATTCTAATTTTTTGCGTTAATCATGCCCATATTTCGATTACACGCATCATGTGGTCAGATATGTTGTGGTATAGTTTTTCTTCTTCTCTAAACCGCTCTCTATTCAGACATCAGTGGATAGTTGTAGGATTCTTTGAGTCAGTATTTGTCTTGGTCTTGTATTGCTTTGTGTTTAAGTGTACACAATGGTCTGTGTTCCTCTACGCGAGAGATGAGTGAACTTTCAACATCGCACCCCCAGGCCATTCCTTGTCCTTGCACGGTTAATGGTCAACTACAGTCCTCCTTTCTTCTTTTTGCCTCCTTCCTCCAAATGTCTTATAACTGCAGGAGGTCTGTGTCATTCATTAAAGATCTTTAAGAATCTGCCTCCTTTTGTTTTCTCTTTATTTTCCTTCCGCAATCAATGGAGCAGTTAAATGTACAGGACTTTGTAATAGTCACATACATGACTGAACTTTGTTTGCTTTCATATGAAGTCCTTGCTAAGTGTCTGTCTTTTCCCCCCTTAGTGCTAACTTTGATCTCGAGCTATGTATAGGGAAAGCACATGCGACGGTTAAATTCGTTTCACTTATGGCACCACCAACATTGAAAAGTAATGTATAAAACAACAAGAGCATGGTGGCCCCGTGGGTAGCATTGCCAACTCACATTTCAATGCAGAGCTTGGGGGTTTCCTCCAGGTTGTTTGGTTTCCTCCCACCTCTCAAAAGGCATACTGGCAGAACTCTAAATTTCCCCTTGGTGAGAATGTGCATGTGCTGAACTTGAATGAAGAAATAAATAAATAGAAAACAATTTTACTTTGAGTGTGTTATCTGTTAAATAATACACATAATTGGAGCTGTTGAGTTTTGCATTTTTAAACAAACTCTGTCCCCTCCATCCTAACCAGCATACACTTTGCTTGCAGACCCGTCTGCGTAGGCAAGATGTTGGACTAAAATCACACCTGGAGCAGCTGGACCAGCAGATCAGTGAGCTTAAACTGGATGCTTGTAAAGCTTCTGCTGAACACCTGGAGAGCGACAGCCGGCCCAGTTCAGGTGAGCGGACAGAGTGAAAAAGCTTGTACAAGATGTCATTAACCCTCACATGCATGCCATCAAAAGCTCATTACAAGCCTATAACTCGTGATGCATTCGAGATATTAGTGTATTCAGTTTATCTAATAATGGACATTTCTTCATTTAGGATTCTTCGAGCTCAGTGATGGTGGTTTGGGTTCTCTGTCGAACTCCTGCACATCTGTCTACAGTGAATGTCTCTCAACTTCCTCTCAAGCGAGCCTCCTTCCACTGTCCTCAGGCTTCTTGGCTGTCCATGGGCGTAACTCCCAGTTGCAGGCTGATGTGTGCCGTAGACGCTCTGCGGATGAGACTACGGCCCAGCCGGACATTCCACGAGGCCTGGGTGTACGCCTGGGTAGCAGCGGAATACGGACAGGGTCGTTCAGCTCAGAGAGATCCAGACAAAGGCCTGTCTCAACAGGTGAGCATGAACATTGGATTTCTAGAATGTTTTTTGTCAAACTCTATTCTGACATGGAAGCTTTCTGTTGTAGGGTCGCCCTCCCCCCCAAAAAAAACCCCCAAAGAACTTGTAGGTTGCGAAATTAAATAGTTTTTTTTATTCTAAGAGTGTAACTTGTGTTTTTTCATTTTGTTTTTCTAGGTGATCTTGATACAGTGATCAGCCCTGGTTTTGGCTTCTATAAACCTGTTGATGTTAAAACCTCCACCCTCTTCAGGAAATTGTGTGACCCCACCGTGGATCCCAAATATCAGAGCAACCTTGTATCCCGTAATGGTACCGAAGTGTACTGCTACCCAAGTCCCCTGCACGCTGTAGCCCTACAAAGCCCCATCTTCTCTCTTAGTGGAGATAAGGGAGGGCTTGTGGTCACAGATGCCCAGGAGAAATGCACGAAAGTGGGACTTGCTAAGGACACACTTCCCAAGCAAGTGTCAGGTGGCCCCAAACCTGAAGGTTATATTGTCAAACTGCTCCAGCGCAGCACAAGTAAAATGAGCCTCCAGAGTGACCTGGGTGTGGAAAAAGGCCTGATTCCAAGTACTCTTGCTCAGGATCATGGACTTTTTGGGTTCAAAGTGAAGCAAGTGAATGATGATGTGCAAGGATGCCTCCAGCGGAAAATCGAGTCCACCGAGAATCCACTTAAGGATGGAAAGAAATCCCCACCAAGTCCAGCTCGCAAAGAGCAGGTGAACCTGAATAGCATTAGAACCGAAGAATACAGACACATGTGTCTTGTCCGGTATTCAGCAAGTCCAAGGAATCAAAAAACAGCTGCAGTGATGGGTCAAGAGAAAATGGATAAAAATGAGCCGAGGGATCAGTCTGACCAGGAGAATGGCTTTGAGGATACATCAACTGTTGTAAAGGCTCCTGAGAGGAGACCTAGCTTTACCTTGCCTAATGAGAAGAATAAAAGCAGAGATGGAGGTTGCACTCATGCAGCTAAATCGGAGTTTGTTTGCGCCCAGTTTGTGCCAGCAGGGTCTCAAAGGGTGAAGGTGCGGCAGGCAGACAAGAAGACAAAGGCTGTGAAACTGAGGAAGAGGGGTCATGAGAAATCGACAGGTAAGAAGCACCATCTGAAGCACTCATCTCGAGACCATGAAAGGGATAAAGGAGGTAGCGCTACGCGAGGAGATAGGAATTTAAAACAATTCAATGTAGATAGGGAGTGGATCGATGCTCCCCTTATGCTGCCCAGACATCATTCTTGCTCAGAATCTAGTCTTTTGCGGCCTGGAAATCCCTGTGGCACCCATCTTCAGTCATATAAGCAGCAGAAACATGCCTCCAAATCCAACAAACTGCCAAAAGCTCAGTTTCCAGACTTGGACAATCCTTCACGAAAGAAGCAGAGCTCTCAAAAATGGCCCCATGCTTCAGAGATCCAGCTTCCAATTGCTCCTGTAACTCACTACCAGAGATCCAGGGAGTTGCCTGTTCACAGAGGCTCTCAAAAACCAGGAATGATGCGAAGTCTGAGCACGAGGCCTTGCTCGGGTCATTGGGGTGGTTTTCCTCATCCACTCCACCCCTCTGTGTCCTCTTCTTTTTATTTCAGCAATCTGAACTTGAAATACCCCCCTGCACCTCTTTCTACCCACTACCCACCCAGGTGCGAGTCAGAATACTCGGCCGAGTGCGCCTCTCTCTTCCACTCCACCATTGTAGAGAGCAGCGAGGGAGAGCTGAGTGACTACACCACCAACCGCTTTGGGGACAGTGAGTCCAGCCAAGAGTCTCAAACCGCTTCTGAGTCAGAGAGCAGCCTGTCACCGGACGACGACGACCTGTATGAGGAAGATGACGATGAAGGAGGTCTGGTGTGGGCTGAGGCTACTGTTGGCCCCACAGCCAACGGGCTGTCCGTCGAACAGCACCTTCGTCCTGAACCATCTTCCTGTCGCATAAAAGCATCCAGAGCACTGAAGAAGAAGATCCGCCGCTTTCAACCAGCCTCACTTAAAGTCATGACTCTAGTATAGTCCCAGAGCTTCCTTCCACTAGTCAGACATGTACAGTGTTCTCCGATAGTTTTTGAAAGCTTCACATACTGTATAAGTTCATATTGTCGGAGCAAGTTCTTGGAAAGAGACTGACATCTGTATCTTTATGCAAGGCACTCCGTTGTTAAGACAAATTCCCATTTATCATTTATTTAGACAAAGTGTTGTAATGTTGACCCTTTTCTTCTTAGTATTGTAAATATTATGTTGGTTTGGGTTTTGTTTTTTTTTGCATATTCAGAGCCACCAAAAATGTAACCTAGTAAGAAGATGCCTTTTTATTTTGTTTCTCAAAAGCCATTTTCTTCTGTGCAATTATTTTTCGCAACTGATTTTTGCTATGCATCTTAATCCCCTTGCAAATAAACACTATTTAATGTTCAAATGACTCTAGTCTCTAGACTTTCTCATTCACTGGGAGGGAGACCTGATAAGGCATTGAGATCCATCAGAAACTCATTAGGCAACAGTCTTCTGAGTGACCATTTGTGTAATGGGAAGTTACAATGAGTCACTGTACTAGCTACATCGCTGTTTATAGGGCTTAAATTACATTGGAAACTTGGCAACATCTATAAGCATACTCTCAGAGAAGCACAATAGCATTTTTTTTATTCTATTGGGGGGGTTAGAAAAGCCAGGAACCCTGAGAGTACCAAGAAGTTCTTGGTAAATGGTATTTTTAATGGTATTTTTCAACTGTAATAAAAAAAAAGGATTCATATATAATAAACAAGCAGATAAATACATCACATATACACCTTACCCCTCATGGTTCCTTTTCAGACATATTTTTATATATATAAAATAACATTGCCCGAGATTTACAGTACCCAAGGACTTGGGCAGACAATTAACCCACATATAATGTGCTGCTGATAACCATACTCTTACTGATCATGTGCACAATCCTTATCTACAGTACATGAGCAGACTAGCGAAGCACAAATGTGAGAAACAAGATGCATGCAAACCAGGCTACGTTGTAAAAGTTTACCTTGGCAGAATGACAGAAGACTATCAGCAGGGGTGGACAAACCTTAAATACACTGGATAGCTCGCTGAGCATGTAGAGGCTGTAATGAACTGCCCAGTCCCATGTCCCATTTACTAAAGTGCTAGCTAATTCAAGGTAACCTACAGCCGGCTAGTGAGCCAGTTAAACGTGTTAATTTAGGCTAAAGGAAATGAACAAGCCCTTGTTTTCTTCTGATAGTTTTTGTTGTAGAACTCTAAGAAAAAAGTCATTGGCAAAACATTTCAGCTCCATGTTAGGTTCGAGTCTGGTTAGAGTAGGCTAGTCATAAATCCTCATTAGCTGTGTATGCTAATTCAGTCATGTTCAGATGTCAGTCGATAGAAAATGTGTAGTGCAGGAGGTGATAGGATTCGGAACCCCACATTATCTCTCTCTCTCTCATATGTATATA
>JAQMCW010000037.1:24719800-24739348 GCA_030068335.1 Chrysichthys cranchii | reverse complement strand
TTCACAGTTTAACTACAAACAACTGTACTGTACAATGACAAGACGAGACGAGACAAAATCCACAGATTTCCAGTTTTTCAGGCCTAACCTGTATTAACCTTAGAGTCATACCACATCTGAAGAAGAATTAGCAAACAGTCCTGAGTAGAATCGACTTTTCACCTGAGGTTATTATGAAATCTGAATTGATTTCTAGCAATTAATTGCATTTCTTTCTTCCTCACCAAGTCCCAAATGGTATGGCTTTGACTTTTCCATTTAGCTGTCTCTTATCTACAGTGTGTATATATATATATATATATATATGTGTGACAAATCTAACTAAACTAAATAAATGAAGATCATCCCTGGTTCCTAGAATGCTCCCAAAAATGTCTCTTATCTCCATCCCCCTTTGGACGTAAAAGATAAGCGCCAGTTCTTCTGTCGGAGGAGATTGAAGAGGTGTCCTGACGTGTGTCAGATGAAAGGCTGAGCTGAGAAACAGATGGTCCTTCCTTTCCATCCAAAACCCCGAAAGGTTGTAAGATAACAGCTGAGCAGACGACCAGAACATCACGATCTGTCAGAGCTGCTGGGGAGGAAAGTTCACAAGATGTTGGGCTTCAGAAAGCAGAAAGGAAGAATCATCAGGATATCCTGAGGATTTATACCAGGATGTCTTTCCAAGACAGATGTTAAGGGCTGATGATTAAAGTTTCTGGGAAGGACAGGGTAGTTTGATGATTCATTTAACCAGGAGATCACCCTCATATGTTTGAGGAGCATATCCAACTGGTGGATTTGTAAGCCTCGGTGCTGTAATTCAGATGCCGCAATTAGGCATTCCTGAATAATGACCCTAAAACCATCTTCTTTTGTAAATGCTTGCATTTCTGTACATACTGCTAGACTGAGCCCCCCCACCCCCACCCCACTCCCCAACAGCTGCTGACACACTGCTTCCCTATCTCTTCTTGCCGAAGCTTTTATAACTTTAAAGTCTGTTACTTCCTAGGGCAACCTTCCTGGTTTATTGACGTCTCAGCACTTTAAGATTGCACCAACAACGTGGCCCTCAGTCTCCGCAGGGGATGCCTTTTTATCTTTCCAGTGCAGTTAAACCAATCAGACACCTCATTCTCCTGTCTTTCTTCATCACACCATTACCACGTGAGCACATTTGCTCTAATATGTGGTCATAAACTGACTCGAAGTGCAGTTCGAGTGCCTACCAAGGTCTGGAGTCACGTTCAGGATGGAGTCTGAAGCCTGTAAGCTGCGATGGGGGTACTGGTAGAGTCAATTCTGTCTGGAAAAGACGCCACGAATACAAGTGCTGGTTCTTGAGTTGGTGTTCAAATCTCAAACAGATTTTTTAACCAGAACAAAAGAGCCAGTTGGATTAAAATCCTACTATGTGGTGTCATCCAGATGTAAGTTTTCATGATATTTACCTCGGTAGGTCAAAATATGGGGGAAAAGTTCGGGGAACACTGGCGTCCCAGCTGCAAAGCGGCATATAGCAAGGTTTCTGGGCTTTTGGGAAATGCACCCCAGAAGACGATGGGTGCCATTGTGAGTCTGGTTCCTCTCCACGTTTCTTCCTCATGTAGGCTTATGTTGGGTGTTTTGCCATTGTTAGCTCTGGCTTGCTCTTCAGGGATGGAAAATGTACATCATCCAGAGTTCTGTAAAATTGCTTCGGGACAATATCGATTGTTAAACCCACTATACAAACACAAACAATAACATAAATAAATAAATAAATAAATAAATAAATAAATCGATATGATTCTTGGCTATTAAAAATCAATTGCTCTGGAACCCCGAAGCGACGATATCAGAAATTTATGGTTTCCATCCTTACATTGTCATGATCATAGCCATGAGCTAAGCTAGCCAATGGAGGGTTTAAAAAAAAACCAAAAACATGTGAGCAATGTGGGAGGTATTGGACCAAACCACACAAACACTGCAATGTTTATCTTCTTAAAACAAGTTACCTCCTGTTATCACTGAGGTTATAGCAGCAATAAACAGCCATTCCCTCGCCAGCCTCTCCGTTTTCTGTTTTTTGAAGTGAATAAGACAAAATAAAATAACTACAGTTTTTCATGTAAGCAGGAAAGGTCTGTCCTGAAGACTTTCCCATGGTGGAAAACGCACTGCCTGTTATAAAGGTTAACCCATTAGCTTCCGTGGTCCCCATTTGGGGATCATGTATTGAATGGCATAAAAAAAATAGATGGCATGTGCCATGATCCCCATTTGGGACTTTGACTACAAAATTGAAATTTCAGAAATATTTCTTGAAAGTAGATGTTTTTGTTACTGTTTGGATGTGAATTCATAGAAATACATGAAAAGTTTCAGAAAACAGATTTGGCAGTTAATGGGTTAAATAAAAATCTCCTTACGTAATACATACTTTATCACATCGGTATGCTGTTAAAAACCGCAGTTGTTCATTCGGTATATTGATGCCTGGTACAGAATCTGAGAAGGAAAAGAATAATCCTGCGAGTTAAATAGCTGTCTAAGCCACTGTTCGTCAACACCATCTGACTGATCAGAGTCGAGAACAACACAACGGCGCCGTTGCGTCAAGAGAAATATTCCGCATATTCGCCTAGATTTCAAACGTTTTCACGTGCTGAGACATCATTCGGATGGTTCTCATTCCGAGGGCGATGTTACGGCTGTTGTGACTTCTACACTGGTATGAAAACTCTGCGTAGTGTATTAGCTATAGAAACATTCCGCTCTTAAACCAGTGGAAATGCTTCTTAAAAACATCAATCTTCTGGATCCCTAAGAAACAGAAGCAAGTTTGGAGATTTCCCAAGCCTCCTTTGCAAACTGGCACTAAAACGATGAGTGAACATCCAATTAAATCAAGGAACCTTCCACAGATCCCATCCTAATCCTTGGGGTCACAAGTCTAGCAGTGATGAGTCTCAAGGGAAGCATCAACGTGGAGAAACCTGCCCCCTCTTGAAATCTCAGGCGTGTCCCAACTTGTACACAAGCTAGCTGGGTATCTCTTAAAAAAAAAATAACCCAACCGATGGAAGGAGAAAGAGAGAAAGCGAGAGGCAGTCTAGGATTTGAAGGAGACACAAGGAGAGTACGTATGCTCTTAATCTTAGGATTTGAAATGTGAAAAATAAAGATGGAGGGTAAGCCAAGAAAAAGTTAGCCCCGCCTTTGGAGGAGGCCGTCGCCCCTTTCTGCCCGTCTGTTGCCCGATGTGTAGGTGCCTAGACGTGAACGGGGACCACTTTCAACATCTGTTGGGACTTTTGTTTTAAGTGAATAAAACCAATTTATTTGCCCGTTCATCTCACCTTCCTATCGCCAGAGGCGGGGGACTTTTTCACGGCCCACCCACCCCCGTACTATCAAGATATGACGATATTGGAAAGAAATCCTGGAAAAACCTCAGTCAAAAGACGAAGCCTCCCACCCCCACCCCCACCCCGTCCCATCCCAAGAATCTACGGATGTAAACGTGGACAATCCCCAGCTGAAGCTTCGGTCACATGGAGCCTTTGAGAATCTACCAAGTAACCTGATATATAAGTAAAAGTGCTGAGGGATAGTCCCAACAGGCGATGAGTGACATAGACATGGTCTGAAGGACACTTTACTCACACGGTGTGTTTATTTAGGGAGGGTGGACGGAACATTTCCATCTGGCGAGACGCAAAGCAAGGGAACGGATCCGAGACTGGAATAACAAACATGGCAACGTGTGTTTAAAACAGAAACGAATTCCAACGTCTCTCTTTCCCAATCTCTCTCTTTTTGTTTTAATAAACTGGTATGCACCTAGATGAGTAATAGCAGGATGTGAAGTTCTGACAACCCTCGTTTCATCCTGAAAGTGAAATCTGCCTTGCGATGATGAATGTGTTAAAACCAACCTGTAGATTCGTCACTCTGCTTTATTTGTCATGCTATGAACGTGAACACATGCAATGCTATGAACATGAAAGACCAGAGATGCGTGATGAAACTAGTGTGGCGTTTTGGGTTTCTGGCTCAGTTCAGGGTTACTTTTACTTCCAGTAATGTTGGGTCAAAACGTTTTCCCCTTAAGAGCAGCAGCTGGTATAAAGACATAAATATAAAGATAATACACATAATCAGTATAAGGTTTATTTATGACGTTAGGATGATTATATTGATATAATCTCTGCTCTTGTGAGCTAAAGTGGTCCAGACAGGCCGTGGATTTATGGCCTTGCTGATAAAAGGTAAAAACGGTCTAAAGGAAGCTGAGAACATTGTGAAGAAGAGGAAGCTTTTCAAAGATCAGTCCGAATTCTTCGACCAGGACGGCAGTGTTTATGGAAAGATATGCCGTCTCAGTGTACAACATTTCGCACGTGGTGAAATTTCCAGATTCTCAGGAACACAAGGGGCGTGGGTTTTTTTTGTTTTTTTTTCATTTTTATTTCGTCTTCTAAAGTCCAAGAGAGAGTTAAACTATAAATGGATATGCACTCAGTGGTGCGCTGTTATATGAAAATAATCAACTTTGAGACATGACACGACAGCAAGAATAAAGCACTTTACTTGACATCCTGCTTTCAGGAAACGGGATTCTTTTTACATGATATACTATGTGATGATTTGAGTGTCTCTGAAAATCCCTCGTCCATCTATCTACCTGTATGTATAATATAAAATTCCTTTTGCGCTTGAAACGGAAATGACGTACGACCACAGAACATATTATACATACGTATGACCGGAAACAGCGTAACTAGCGCTTACATTTTAACTCATCACTTCGTTTGTGGACGCCATTTTTATATCGGTTTTACGAATCGGTATTATTTGTGTGAGAGTTATTTTACTGATATTGAAAAGAAGTAAACACCTATTTGGGAAGTCATTATTTCAGAAAACTTTGATCGAAACATATAAAATTCTTTTCGCGTTTGAAACGGAAACGACGTACGACCGCTATTTGGTGAAAAATAAAATTGCTCATTAACAAACTTCTCTTATAAATACTGCATTTTATTTTTTTCCCCTTGCACTCAGTGAGCGAAGCCACCGAGGACTCAGCTAGTTGTAAATACAATTTACAATGTCTTCCCTCGAAACTTTTATGTGTTAATTTATTTATTTTAACCCGAAACCTATTACCTGAGCACCCAGTATCATCAGCACTATAAATCTGTTTGTGCTTGAATGGATATATTTAGTCATTATATCCTCAGTGCATCCCTTTCGTTACTGAGCCATAAATTCTTTAAAAAAAAAAAAAAAAAAGGATCACATTTTCTGAATACTTGCCACTTGTCATAAATCTCATGAGGCATTGCAATTAGTGTAGTGCTGACAAGAAGCATGTGACACTGATGGATGGGGCTTTAGAAGCATAGCATGAAGCAACAGTTGGGCTGAGAGAGGAGAAAGTGAAATGAGAGGAGGGAGAGAGGGAGGGAGAGAGAGAGAGAGAGAATTCATGCACTTCTTCTGGCAGATAAGGACCAGGCCTCATCATTGTCCCCTTGATGTTGCTGATGCATATAAAAGACTCATCCCCAGAATTCCTCAGTAAGCCTGAACAAAACCTCACAGGCCAATCTCCCTTCATCTGCTCTGCCCCCCACACACACATTACCATGATATAATCTCTGCTCTTATATGCTAAAGTGGTCCAGAATTTATGGCCGTGCCGATAAAAGGTCACAGGTCAGGGAAGGAAACAGACTAGAAAAGGAAGCTTTTACACAAAAGCCGTCGCAATTTCACTGTTTATGGAAAAGATGCACCAATCCGTGAACAGCCTGCTATGAAACGACCTAATTAACAAGGTTTTGCATATTCACTTCGGATTTTAGACTCCACTTTGATGTACGCAGCGTGTCCGGGTCGAAAGTGTTCATACCAGTGCTGAGGATTGCTTTTACTTGATCAGTTATTAAAAATGTTCAAATATTATAAATTCCACCAAATATTTATTTATTTATTTACGTATTTAAATTGTGTTTCATTGGCTTGCTAGTTCAAAATAATGATAATGATAATAATAATGATAATAATAATAATAATAATAATTAATTTCCTTGAAATATCCTTATGTGAAATAAAAAGATTAAAATATTCTATATTCTCCTACATATGCTATTTATTTATTTAGTTAGTTAGTTAGTTAGTTAGTTATTTGACGCAGGCTCATGTGTAAGAATCACGTGTTAGAACTGCTTATTTGTAGCGACCTCATCACTGCGGGAATCGCATCGGATCCAGATATCCCAGATATGTAGGGAAGTTACTCCAAAAACAAGCCCGTGTCCAAAAACACGCTTTTATAACAATTTCTGAAGGTGTTCCTACATAAAGCTAAATCCAGATTCTTCACAGAACTAAGCTGAATCATTTTCCACTAATGTGTAAACTTTTTAAGGAAGGATTAATAGTCAGAAAATGTAACAAAACTGCCCTCTTTATCTAAAACTTTCTGTGAGATTGGGTTTTTGTGTCAACTTACGTATTGTTATGTACATTCTCAGTCCAGTTCCCGCCTAAACAATAGCTATATTTGGGACGTTGTCATGTTGAAAACATATATTTTTACTATTCTGACACATTAAGTCAAGTCTCCCCAAGCAGGAGAATGCAGCGGATAAGTCGGCATGCAAGTAGGAGTAACCCAAACACTGAGTAAACTGAATCTCTCCATCATTATTTACAAAAGCTTATGCTAGGAGGATTACAGTCGGTACATGTGACCTAGCATTTGCCCACACACACACACGCATCCACGCCCAAAGCAGCCTTGGTTTTCCCATGAACAATCAAAGTAAACAGTAATTCCTAAAACAGACGGCTGAGGGATGGCGTCAAACCGTCTCCTCGGAGTGAACGTTCAGTTTCTGCTGGCATCACGTCAGTGTTTTCACCTTTGTGAAAGTGGCAAAGCTAATGTTTTCATGGGAACTGAAGGCAAACAAGCAAAAGAGACGCAGTACTGTTTGTGTTCGGGAACATTTCCGCTAGTGTGGGCATTAGCAGAAAACAGTACTTAGCCCTGTTAGCTTTATTTACTGTTCAACAATTCCATGCTAATTGGCTACGACTCCAAGACGGAATAACAACGCAACAGTAACCATATCCGTAAACCCTTTGTGTAGGAGCCTAACTGAAGTTTAAGTTAAATAATTTATATTTAAAGGTTGTTTGATGTGATGAGAATGATTTTATAATTTTATGGTTTAAAGTTAAGACAGAACTTTTATTTTGATTCTGATGCCCTTTATTGGGGTGCTTTATTTTGATATGGGGAACAAGGAAACCAGAGGAAGTATTATATGGAGATTGGAGCGAAATAGTTTTTTGACTAAAATGTTCAGTCTATTTCAGTTTTTTACCTCGCAGTTTTTTTTGTAGGAAACTACATTTTCAGTCAAAAAACTGAAATAGACTGAACACTTTGTATTCAATAAAAATGTATGGAAAGCCATGTAAATATGGAGCCCTCTAAGCTCCATATCTGTACATTATACTCAAACAAATTAGCCTCCAAAGCGTCAACTTCAATGCTTCTACCTTGTATTTCACTGCGTAGCCAAGCCTAGCCTCGGCCATAAGTGCGTCATATATAGGCTGACCGCATTGCATTCTGTAACTCTGAGTCCAAAAATTTCCTCCAATCTATCCACTATTTGGAATAATAATGAATTGTAGTGCAGGAAACATCACTGAGTGACGTTCTCAGGCGTTAGGCGCTAAAATGTTTTTGTTGTGTAGCCTAGCAGATCTCCAGTAATAACATGAACAGTGGCACAAACGACAACCATAGACAACAAGGCGTACATACAATTATGGAAATCTGCATATCCAGTGTTGCTCCCATATACAGCTGAGTCAGAGCAGACAGGGAAACCTAATCCCTGCGTGATCCGCTACGTTTCTAATCCTGGCAGCTTTACACAAATCCAGGGAGGAAAGACGACTGTCCTAATGCTGCGATCTCACTCTCACTGGGTCTCGTGCAAGCTTTCCAGATATTCACTGGCTTGTCAGCCATGTGATGTGTATTTTTGGCTTTATGTCTGACTTGGCTGCACAAAACTTCATACCCAACCCTGAGTGCGTCTAAGCATTCAAAAGCTAATGTTTCCAAGATAGACTCGCTATGTTAGATAAGCTAGCTACAGGGCATGCTACATACGTCACTGTTGCTTGTTGGACAAGTTTGTAGCCAAGGGTATTAGCGCAGATGATTAGATTATAAAGTACACACTCAACCACATGGATGCAGTCGATCCTCAAAATGGTGGCGATCTTACGGAGTGCAGGTTTTCTTTTTCGAGTTTAGAATATTAACGCTCGAGTTGTTTGACAACATTCAGCAGTTCGAGCTCGTCTGTAGCGTTTATAAACCTACTTTAGCCAAGGCCTTTTAGTATCCTCAGCCTGTCCGCACAGTAGGCAACACGGAGAGGCGTTGAAAATCGTCTGACTTTCCGGTTAAGTGTTCTGCGAAGAACCATGGTAACCCACAATGGGTCCTCTGGCCGGCAGTGTTTACAGAGGGAATACCCGCGGAGCCTGTAGTCGTGTGTAGCCGTGTGTACCGTTCTTGAACTCTTCTTAAAATGCTGTCAGGGCACGAGTAGTGAAAGTGTTTCATTTTGTATTTCTATTTAGATGTCAGCTCGTCACAAGGGCAAATCAATTTCTCAAGAAGCACCCGGCAAGCGAGAGCAAAGCATGTGATCATTCGCAAGCTAAGGAAGTGTTGCAAGTCGAGCGAGAGAGATTTGATCATGCAGAAAGTAGTTGTATTTATTCAACTGACTATGAAATGGCCTACAGTCGACAGTAATCCTGGTGTGTGCATGGGCCTGCCTGTTCGGACAACACTGCAAAGAGACGAGTGTGGTATTTAGGCCTCTTTGAAACTTTTTAGCATCTTTCAAGTGAGAAACCATTCATTTAATGCTTCAGATAATGTGTGCATGTCTGACAGCAATCTCTCTCTCTCTCTCTCTCTCTCTCTCTCTTTAAAGGGTTTCTTCCCTGACAGACTGTACCAGTACCACAAGTACCACAAGTACCAGGAGTGAGTTTTTTTTTTCTTTCTAGCATTGGATATACAAACTATTGTTAACTAACATCCTTACAATCATAATTTCAATAACAGGGATGTACAACATCCCAATATCATCAAAAATGAAGAAATAAAGATGAAAAAAAAAACCCTACTTTTTCCTCTTAATCCAGGATGTTCAGAACATGTGGACGATGCAACTTCCTGTTGGACATGTGACTTGTGGATGATTCCAAGTATTTCTCAGGGGGGAATGTGTTTTTAAGTTAGCAGGGTTAAGCACATGCCGTGGATGTCTGACAGGGGTTAAAGGTTGTAGCTAGTCAGTCTTGAAGTCAACATTAAAGTCAGCATGAGGCTCCTTTTTTGTTTGTTTTTTTTTTTTTTGTTGGAATGCTAACGCGCAAAAACGAATAACTGGTTAATTACGTGCTGCTGTTCTACATTAGCATGATTTCCCACATAAACACCTTGCTAATTAACAACTGCTGTTCCATTAAATCATTAGCATGACGTTAAACACCACACATCCCAATCCACATTGTCCAGCTTGATGATTAAATTCCTTTAGACGGCCGAGACGGGGATGGATATGGACACTATATAATGTATGTGTATACAGTGGCCAGACTGGAACTCGGATAATTCAATTCGATTCAATTCAATTTTATTTGTATCGCGCTTTTAGCAACAGACATTGTCGCAAAGCAGCTTTACAATACATAATGTCCAGTTCAAGGTTTATTAATCAATAAACATATCCACAAGTGTATATATATATATATATCTCCCTAGTGAGCAAGCCTGTGGCGACGGTGGCAAGGAAAAACTCCCTGAGACGACAAGAGGAAGAAACCTTGAGAGGAACCAGACTCAAAAGGGAACCCATCCTCATTTGGGTGACAGATAGAGCCATTATAACAATCCACATCTACATCCATGTGTTATGTGGTGAGTTTAAGAATAGTCTGTTCAGAATAACCACTCTGTATAACCGTGGTGAGCAGAACGGCATCTCAGAATGCACAAAAAGGCAGAATTCTCTTCTCCTGAAGAGCCAATAAGAGAATGAACGCTCTCTCTTTCTCTTTCTCTGTATTTCTCTAATTATACTGCTTGAACCTTTCCTTTGGCCTCTTCTTTTTCTTATTATTGTTCTTCCAGAGTCAAAAATGCAAAAATCATTTAATGTCGAAACTTTGTTTCAAGTGGTTCACCGTCTATGACTTTTCATTTCGATTACCCAGACGCATCCCTGTTTTTATTTTTTATTTTTTTTATCTCCCCCACACCCCCCTAAAGACTTTGAATAGGGACACTTTTCAAACTGCTCTCATTTTGTCAATTTTCCAAACATGACCTCCAAACTTACTATTCATATTGTGGGCAATACTAAAAAAATCCCTCTACTGCTTTTCATCCCTCTATCACTCCTACTTTCTGTTTTTTTATCCCTTGCTTTCCCCCCACTGACTTCAATTCATTTTTTGCCCGCAGAGTTCGAATGGGAAATTTGGGAAAATCAAACCGGTCCCTTATCAGCAATATTCAGTACTACTAAGCACACCATATGTAACCCGTGCTGGTATAATGAGTCAGAAAGCGCGTAGGATAATTATGAGCTAAGAGGCGAAAAACGGTTTCGGTCGAAATGAGATTTTCTCAAAAATGAGTCCATAAAGCCCTCATTTATTGAACCCCATGATAAAACAGCAAGAAAAACATCCCAAACTACTTTTATTTTAAGGTTTTGTTCATTGTGTTCATTCGTATGTATTCATTAATTAGTCCTTTGTCGTAATATTCCATGATAAATCCGTGTTTTTCACCACACGCTCGCGGCGAGATGGGGGAGTCCCCCACACATGTTTGGTATCGTTGTGAAGCGTAGCTCCTCTACTTCCTGATAATACACATGGAATTCCTGATGATGCTTTTATGGACCAATGGACATCGAGTTTCCAAACCCCATTAGACGTGGTCGCCTTCAGCTGCATGTAACTCGGTCATTTTTTGTCCGATTTCAACAAACCATGCCTCATTTTGAAGGCCTTTAGATGGACAATGTGGAAGTAACAATAACTCACTTTAAAAATTTCCTCATTCTGAATCATTATGCCAGCACGGGTCACATATCATTTTTATCCCTCTAGCAATCCCTACTTCCTGACTTTTTTTTTTCATCCCTTGCTTTCCTCCCATTGACTTTAATTCATTTCTGCTAATGTTAATTTGTCGATTTCCCATCTATTTAATTTCATTATGACTCTCTCACACATTCACTCATGCACTCACTCACTCACTCACTCACTCACTCACTCACTCACTCACTCTCTATCTATCTATCTATCTATCTATCTATCTATCTATCTATCTATCTTGGTTAACCAGCCTCCCCATCTATTTAGTCATTTTAATTCTCTCTCTCTCTCTCTCTCTCTCTCTCTATCTATCTATCTATTTTGAACTTATACTTCTTTGCTTTGCAAGCACTAGTAGTTCCTTCAGTAAATGCACATCTAATTAGTTTGTATGCTAGCAAAACAGTTTAAAACATGGAAATACAGGAGCTGCTAAATTGCCGGGTTTGCACCAGACATTCTGACACCGTCCATGACTCATGCACTTTCCTCTGTCATTAAGGCCTGGTGCTTAAAGACACCCCACAGGCTCGCACGTAGCCTGGACACATTCAGAAACATTACCCTGAAAGCATTTTTACATCTCCTCACTAAAACCAGCAAACTCAGCTACCTAGGGGGTACAGCAGTGTGCACTTCAGCACTCATTTACATGCTAACACAAGAACGTACACTCAAACCCCCTCACTGCAAATACACCAATGCTTCAACAGATTGTTGAACTAGGACGCTAACTTGTTTTTTATGGCTTCCTATAGTTTAGCTAGTTTAGTTTCATTAAACCCTCCAGGTTCTAAAAAGTGACACTAAATTTGTGTTTAGTCATTTCTGTGAGTGTACAGTTGGACTTTTGTTCTCCATAGAAAATGTCTTTGATTTTTTTGTTCTACTTATTTGTTTATTATTATTAATTTTGGATATTGTTTAAACGTAATAATGGGTATAATATGTGAAAAATATGCGACGCTGCATTTCAACGTGAACTTGCACGTGAACTCAAATAAATTCATGAAAGAAAAAAATATATCAGTAGGGGAAAAAACGGCAGTGAAAAGAAATTATTCGTGGCATTTATATGTGAAAAACACATGTGGGGGAAAACAAAAGCACATGATCTACATTTGAAAAAATGAAACGTGAAAAGTAATCATTTGAATAAACCATCCAACCAACCAACCAACAAACAAACAAACAAGCAAATAAATCTTGGGGGGAAAAATTGGGTTTAAAAATAAAATGTGAAAAAATGTGTAAAACATGGTACGAAATGAAATGAGAATGTGCATTATAAGCAACACCACCACCACCACCACCAACAACAACAACAACAACAACAATAATAATAATAATAATAATAATAATAATAATAATAATAATATTATTATTATTATTATTATTATTATAATAACTGATATTATAAAACTTATAAAATTATTTATACATTTAAAATAAAATAAATATGAAATTATTTTGTATTATAAATTATTATAAATTATTATTATTATTATTATTATTATTATTATTACTGTGGGTCTGGAGAGGTGGATTAGTTTTTTTTCCAACATTCATTAACCTGGCAAGACAGCTCACAGCTATGATCTCATGGCTTTGTGGCTCTTTGTGTGTGTGTGTGTGTGTGTGTGTGTGTGTGTGTGCACGTGTTTGTGTGTGTTATCAGTCAGGCCCCATGCTGAGGTGCAAAGGGCAAACACTGGCTTTTTCCTTAAAAAAAAAAGGGAAAAAAGTACAGTTGGAGCTAGTCCACGCCCCCAGCAGTCTGCCCAGGAGGTCTGAGAGTTAACACATTACTGGAAGCAGTGAAGGAAGAGTAAACATTCACTCCCCCCTACCAACACACACATGTGCGTCACAACACACATACAGCCTTTGGGTGTAAAATGTTAGCACTTCTCATGCACTCTTAAACACAACTAAAGTGCATGTCATTATTTTGGCATCACAATAGTGGATAACTCGTGGGCAAAGCGTGCCATCAGCTCCCTGCCCGTTTTCTCCAGCATTTCCAATCCATATCAATCTCGGATTTGCTTTGATTTCTTTTGGAGTATTTCCAAAAGCATTTTCATGCCAACTGATCTGGCAAGTGAGTTTGTTGCCGTGTACTAGCCATTGCACGGATGGAACAGGCTCTCTTAGCCTCTCTTGAGAACTTTCCATGATTTTTTTAACGTTCTGCGTACCGACGTAATGTCACACAATGCTACATCGCCCACTGTTTACATTGGTACCGCACCACACGGAGACGCAGGAACAATTTCTGAAGGAGTACACAAGCAATGCTCTAAGCAAACTCAGGACAGGTGTGGCAGCCATCTTGGGTAGGCTTCACATTGTGTTTGGGGTCAAATGACGCCACAAGTCCTAATGATATAAACTTTCATTCCCTGGCGAGTATGACTTGTGTAATCCATAAAGGGATCCTCGTGCATTTTGAAAACATTTTCAAACATTTCATTAGGTATTGAATTGAACTGAATTGATATATTAAGTACATTTAACTATTTTCGAGATAATTTGTAGTTATGAGTTGCAAGCCTTAGAGCGCATTTCAGGGATTTAAGGACGACGCAGAATCACACGGTTACCAAAAGAGACAAACTGAAGCTAATTCGCTAGCAGTTACAAAGTTTGCTAATAAATATAGCACGCGCAACACTTTTAAGTCAAATTAAACAAACAAACAAAAAAAAGCGCCCCATTTTCATCTGATAGTGCAGGCCTACCACAATACCTTTGGAAGAGCGTAAATCAACTGGAACGACTTTTTAAATTTGTTGAACGCTTGGCCGAACTTGGCCATCGGAAAGATTTTTAGTAAGACTCTCTCTCTCATGTCTGCCATCTCAGATCCATTATTGAGAAAGTCTATCTTTCGAACAGCTAATTCATACATAATGAATCTATTAATTTTCATAAGACACTTTTCCAGTAGGTAAACCTGTCAAAACAGTCCGTTACAAACCCAAGTTTTTTTTCCGCTCGAATCCTTTAACGATTAGCTGATCTGATATAATAGGCCCGAGCAGGGCGAGCTCGTACTCGGCATGAATGAAAGAAATGTGAATCCAGTCCAGCGGAAACATATTTTAACCCAAACACCAATCTATACCATCACAATCATCCAAGAGGAGTTCATCTTTCTTTCAAAACATGGCCAAGGTTCAGGAAGAGGTCAAAGGATTCGCTGCAGTGATCCTATTTAAGCCCCTGTTACGTTGGTTCCAGTTGCTTTTATTCCCAGTGAGAATTCTGATCTGCTTCCTTTAAAGAGGTCAAGGTGAGTGACCTATTGGTCAGAGTGTCTACCGCCCCTCCGAGCCCCTCTGGGCTTTCTAAATCACGGGAGGAAGGAAAGAAAGATGTCTTTGCCATTTCCTGCTGTGGACGTCCTTCATCTACTGGGTAACTAGACTAACTAGAAGAGCACTAAAAGTGAGCTTTGGTGATGACTCATCCAGGCTGATTGAGAGGAAATGCCCATGGGAGTGTTTTTGGCCAGACACACAGAGAGATAATGTTGTTTTCTGGACTCTTAAAGCCTCGAGCCAGCAGGAGTTTAATTAAAGACAGGGTTGTTAACAACTGCACTCTTAACTCGGTACGAGAGGAGTCACGGCATTGATTACCGTCTGGATTTTTTGCAAACACACACACACACACTGACAAAAACACACCCATACACGAATAACAATAATAGAATAATAAGAATAGTTTTAATGCATTTGCTGTTGAAATATTCATTTCAAAGAGAGACACCTGTTGCGTAACCACACACACACACACACACACACACACACACACACACACACACACACACACACACACAGAGCCATAAAAACACCCATACACAGTTATTATAGAATTGCTGGGATATATCGCTGTGGAAATCCTTTTATTTCAAAAAGGGACTCCTATTGCATGACCATTTCATAGAAACCCAAATAAAACGAGCCTAGTGAGCAACAAAACTGGGGCAATTATTATTCCAAGACCTGGACAACTAATTTGGCACGGCATTTGGCACGGAAGCAGAACTACCGGTAACCTGACAATTGACAGCGTTCGGTCTAACTATGACCAAATGAAAGAGTTTGTTGTTTTTTTAACGAATGAAAAAATGCAATCAATGCCAAAGTGCTGTCGTATACGAGGAAAACCCAAGTCCTCAGGATTCTTTGGCTTTCAGGTGTTCGTTTTTGTAATGGAGTTACCATATTGTTTTTGAAAAGTGTTGACCCTCAACTGAGGACGACGTGCGTGCATGAAGAACACGGCATGCTAAATACAATAGATTATGTCTTGGGATGTGTGTACGCTTTTAGGCCTTCTTCCTTCATCCCTGTAAAACAAACATGGGGTGCTCATCTGTGTCTCTCTGTTTGAGCGTTTATGGGCCATGAAACTGTAAACGGGCAGAGCTATTTAACCTGCCATGCATCGGGTGGCCTTTACGTTCAGCATCTTTGTCCGAAATCAGACAGCCATGACATGAAGTAGTCTGATATCCCTAACTGGCAGATCCAGTTATTCAGGGTGGAAAAACATACATGATCTCAAATCTTTACCAAACTCAAGGATGGTATCATTAAAATGGCATAAATGATAACTATACATATAATTCATATGAACATCACAAGTGCTATAATGATATATTATTATAGATCAGGATACTAAACGTTATTGTATTGTTATTGGAAATGAAGAGCTTTTCGGTCTCCGAAGAACAATAAGGCAATGATTAAGGATCGTGCGTGTCAACTTGGCCATGGCCCATGAACGTCTTGGGGTGAAAGAACAAGTTATTACCTTATAGTGAAAATAATTTGAGGCAATGAGTTGTAATGAACTCCTGTAGAGTCTTGTTACAGACCGCAGGAATTTTCCTTCACACTGCTCAGTATGATGGATGAGCTCATGGGCTCAGAGCTCAACTTTAGTTTAAACCTTGTAGTGCCCTCTGGTGTTCTGACAGTGGGTTTCTAGGTGGAAGATATTTCTATTTATCGGAAATGATTATAAAATTCTTTGAATATAAGAATGTAAATAATATGTACTCAACATATATGTAATTGAAGACACCTAAAGACATGCCACACTACTATGCATTGTCGATTGTCTTCCGGTAACCACGTTCTCCTTTTGTGTTGCATTGCTAAAATTTGACTTGCGTTTGAACATAGTGTAGATGTATCTACGATATCTAACCGTACGCTATCGGCGAAACAGTTTGAGGGAATACCTGTCAGAAGAATGGTCTTCATTCCTTCAGTATATATGGTACACGAAATAAGTATTCACCCTCCTCCCTTGAATCTTTCCACGTTTTGTAATGTTACCACGAACGCAATTGATTGAATTGGGATCTTGTGTCAAGAATCTACACGAAATATAATCATGAAACGCTTGGAAGATTAATATAGTTTGCAAAATTGTTCACAAAGTGAAAGTAATTGAATAAGTATCAATAAGTTTCATCTCATGAAACACTCCAATAACTTCTGGAGAAATGATTTGCCACCAGAAGTCACATAATTAGTCGAATGGAGTTCATGGATGTACGATGGTCACGTGTTCTCAATATAAATACACCTGTTCCAGAAAGAGTTATTCCGAACAAACAGCATCAAGGAGATGTGTTGGAAGCACACTGATTAGTACTTGGTTATAAAACAAAAAAAAAAATCTGAACTTTGAACAGTTAATGCAAATAACCATCCTTTACAGCCACGGTGAGCAGAAAATAAAATTGAATTGAATTGAATTGAAAAGCTTCTCCGCCAGATACCTGTTGTTGGCTGACAGGACTGGAACCTGATGGTCCTTGACTGTGGTAGCCATTCTGCCTAAAAATGTGCTGTGTTGTGCTTTATGAGATGCTTTTCAGCTCACCGTGGTTGTGAGGAGTGGTTATTTGAGTTACCTTAGCCTTTTTAGTAGCTCAAACCAGTTTGGCCATTCTCCTCTGACGTCTCTCATCACATCAGCAAGACATTTTTCCAGGACTGCTGCTCACATGATGGTTGTTTTATTCTTCTTTGTGTACTATTCCCTGGATATCAGCAGGTTCTGAACTACTCAAACCAGCCCATCTGGCACTAACAAGCATGCCATGGTCATGAAGAACACAGTTTCCCCATTCTGATGTGTGATGTGAACATTACCTGGAGCTCTTGACCCATGCCTACTGCATGATTTTATTGTGCTGCTGCCTCACAGTTATTTGCATAAATAGTTGCATGACTGTATTGCATGAATCACATTTCTTTGTACGCACATGTAAGCAATTGCAGTCTTCATCAGAAAACATGACATACTACTCCCTCACTCATCTTCTGCCACTCAATCCTGTTCAGGGTGGCGGGTGGAAGCTGGAGCCAATCCCAACTGACTTCTGGCGAGAGGCGGGGTACACCCTGGGTAGGTCACAAATCCACCGCAGGGCGACACACAGAGACAGACAACCATTCACACTTACATGCACACCTACGGGTAATTTAGAGAAGTCAATTAGCCTAATCCCCTCTGTGCATGTCTTTCGACTGTGGGAGGAAACCGGAGAACCCGGAGGAAACCCACACAGACACAGGGAGAACATGCAAACTCTACACAGAAAGGCACCCAGGTCGACACTGGGAATCAAACCCAGGACCTTCTTGCTGCCCCATGACGTACTCAACAATTTTATTTATAATATTTAATTTTAATATTGACCTAGTACATAAATAACTACTGCAAAATGAAATGAATGCACTGAGAATTTCCCCATCATTACTGTTTTTCTCTAAAAAATTAACAATTATTATTGAATGACAATTTGCCTGAAAACAAAAGGGTGGCCTCTGACCTTTGCTCAATTCTCTAAACGTGACAAGAAAGGAGTTCCTGTAATGTCTTCGTAATCACGTGGTGTTGCAAAGTCAGAAACAAAGACAGAAACATGCGGCCTGATTTGCTGCATTTTATTAACGTGAAGCTTTTTACGTCAATAAAATATTTCATTCATGAAGTTTGTTTGTCCCTTGTCAGATCTTTGTGTTTTGTAAGCAGTTGGTTTTAACAGGGAAATTAGTTTCAACCAACAAACAGAGCTGAAACACCTTGTTACTGTGTGTATGGGTTTCAGTTTGAAGACAGAGACAGAGAGGAAGAAGCCATGCCATTCCTTGACCTACGACCCAGACGAAATTACAACAAAAACTGCTCTGATGGTGCTGTGTGGTATTGTAATTTACACGAGCAATACATGTTTGGTCCTATTAAGCCTTCAATGGAAAGGATCCTGAGAAATACCCAGTGCTGTATTTGCTCTATGAGATTAGGCATGGCCATACCTTTGGTGTTGCTGTCTATCGCACAGTTTATCAATCACTTTTAACTGTATCATCATTCATACGTACAATAAATGGCAGTGCGGGTTTCCCGTTCCAATAAAATGAACCAAATAAAACTTGTTCTTATGATGTGAAGCATACGGTGTGGGTTTGAGGAAAGTTCAGCATTGCTTTGATAATTAAATGACGAGGACAAATATATGGATACATGAGAAATCTTTGTGTGGCAGACTCGGTGTGGAACAACTGTGGAAAATTGAACTTAGTAGTGCTTAAACATCTGACAAAGATATTCCAACATACAAGTATACATGAACGCTTATTACGCTTACATTCAAGTAACAATGAACTCATAGTGAACTTAACAAAACTTCTTATTACATGAATGGAAGTTACCTGCGAAGAAGTGAGGAAAAAAAGAAAGAGGACATTAGGGAGGAAAACAAGCCCACGAGACCTAAAGAAAGTTCTGATGCATCTGATGCGTATGTGCTAATGCAATGATTTGTCACATTTTATTTAAAATGATGGTATCATAGTATTATGTTGTGATAACCAATAAAAATAAACCGATTAAATCACTTCAGGTTCCTTCCCGTATGCACATACAAGGACTACGAGAGAAAGAAAGAGAGATTACAAGCAAATATATGGCTACATTACAGAAATTTATGACGTGTTTTTATGGTTAAAAGAGTCTGGCTTTCTTCTTCATGTCATTGCGCTTCCATAGAGGTAACTTGTCGAACTCCTGAATCTCCAGCCCGAAGATTTCAAAGAACACTTCTGGAGCCAGGTGCCGCTGAAAAGAGCACAAAGGCAGAACAGAAATCGTCTCAGAAATTCAGTCAGGTTGGGTGATCTTTGCTAAATAGCATTAGCAGTGAAGACTAAGAACATTTAGAAATATGGAGCCTAATACTCCAGTCAGAAATCCTGTCAGGGTAGTTAACGCTAGCTGGCTAGCTAGTGTTAGCAGGGAAGATTATGAACATTT
>JAQMCW010000037.1:24707907-24719700 GCA_030068335.1 Chrysichthys cranchii | reverse complement strand
AATCCTGTCAGGGTAGTTAACGCTAGCTGGCTAGCTAGTGTTAGCAGGGAAGATTATGAACATTTAGAAATATAGCCTAACACTCCAGTCAGAAATCCTGTCAGGGTAGTTAACGCTAGCTGGCTAGCAGGTGTTAGCAGGCAAGATCATGAAAATTTATAAAATGTTATTTTATTCCAGATTAGCATAACTCCACTGTTTCCAGCAACCTAAAGGATGGGACAGTGGTAGCTCAGTGGTTAAGAGATAGCACTACTGTTTCGGAAAGTTGAGAGTTCAAATCCAAGCAACTCCAAGCTGCCTCTGCTGGGCCCTTGAGCTGTTATAAAATGACATAGATGTAAGTCACACTGGATAAGGGTGTCTACCACTAATGTAATGGGAGGCCAACGCTTTCCCACAAAGCCTCACATGAGCCTGCCTGTTTTTTTTTAAGAGCTTATCCTAAATACTGAGAGTCTGACACCCTACAACCTCCTTTCACCTTCAGAAAAAAGGAGTATGCCTAGATTCCAGTCAGTAAGCTCAGGGGAGGAGGCCTCACATGAGTAGGCAGGCCTGTTTTTAAAGAGTTAATCCTGAATGCTGACAGACTGATGCCCAACAACCTCCTTTCAGGATTTGACCTTAGGCATGACTCACACCACCTGTGATGATTATGGTTCACAGCTTGGCTAAGGGCCTTAACGACTATAAATCTAGGTATTTTTTATAGGAAAAAAATAGTAATGAGTGGCTTAGTGGTCTGGAGTCGAGGGCTGATATGGTGCTATGAGACACTCGTGATCTAGACAGCCTGCAAAGAAGCAAGCATCAATGCCTTCTTTGGACTTTAAAAACAACTTTTTGGTCAGTGAATGTCATGTGGCACATTCACCAAACAAGCTCCTGTTATAATGTGTTACCAGAGAAGCGATAATGTATTACAACAAGTGCATTGATATGATCCTGTGTTTTTGAGCTTCACTACTGTCAAAATTGCTGTTATACAAGGAATAAAGCATGATGGGGTATGTTGTGAAAAGAAAATAATCAATGCAAGGGTAATGCAGCCCAAAGTGAAACAGAGTTGGCCCAAATGCCATTACAGTTACATGAAACTTCTGAAAACGCACTGGAGGACTGGAGGACCATTACCTCCAGTCGGGTTCTGTCCACATCTCTGGGCAGCCTGGCTCGTCCACGGCCGGTGACCATAAGCATTTCATAAGGATATACCTTCAAAAGAGATAACCGTCAGTCAAGAGTCGGAAGGGCAGGCACTTCTGGATGCAAATTGTTTGAATTCTACAATAAAAAGCTAACAAAAAGTGATTCTGATGAACAATATGGTTATGACAAATGTGTACATGTCAGTATGTACACTTTGAGCTTCAGGTTATTAAGATTATCCCGTTGAAGTGATGGCATGTGAATGCAACACTGAAATTGAACTAAAATTGCAATTTTATGAATTGCAATTTTCTTGAGATCTCCAATGCTGTCCACCTGGTGCTGATCCATGCTACATAGCTCTCCAGAGACATCCTGGGACCACCCCATCATGGAGCTCTCTTCCTGGCCTGACCACCCCTACCACCTCGAGCTCTCTTCATAGCCTTGTCCTTTTAGTCCTCTGAAGGTGTTTACTTTGTACCAGCCCCACAAATTCCCGGATCTTCCGGCCCTGCCCTCTTAGCCCTCTGGAGATGTTTATCTAGCTCTTATACCCCAAGATCCAGGATCTGTCAATCTGGTCCCACCATTCAAAATCCTGGCCCTGCTCTGTCATCTCACTACACCACTTCCCATGGGCCTAGCCTTTCAGGGATCTGGACCTGTCCCTATGGACAAAGTCACTCAAGCTCTGGTCCTTAGATCTCAGAAGATGTCTGCTTGGCCCTAGCATTTTGGGAGCAAAACCATTGATTGGTATGGGGTACCATTGAGCTGTAAAGTACTGGGGATGGGGTAGCTCAGATAATGGTTCGTGTACAATTCCACTAACCATTAGTTACACAATTAGTTAGCAGACTATTTGCTAGCTACCAAATGTTATACATTAATGCATCCTAGCTTACTGGGTTATATGTGGGAATTTGCTACATTATACTAACTCGCAGTTTCCTAGCCATGGCAGCCTACCAGTTTAATTGAAGTGATAACATTTGAACACCCAGCATGCCTTTCTTATTGATTTGAGGTAAGAGAAAAATTTTGAGGTAAGTGGAAAACTTGACATGATGGTTTTATTATGATTAGTGATCATAAGGATGGTATGATTCATGGAAAAAGTATCAGGGATGCTTATGGTAATACAGTTTGGGATGAGTTCTAACATTTTCGCTATGATGCAGTACCATCAAATTGTTGTGCATGAAGGAGAGAACAGTAACCATTGATTAGGTTTGATACTTGCTCTTGGTTCCAGCATATTAGGCATTGAAACGCCCCTGTCCATTCTGCTGACAGGCCGATGGCCATCCTGCAAAGGCTATGAACACACAAATGGACTGACTGTCAAAAACACCACAACCTGGATTTTAACGTTCATGGAAGTTCATGAAACAAAAACAAAATTCTGGTCCAAAATTGTTCTTGTCAGAGTTTATTTGAGGAACAGACCTGGCAAGAATATTTTTTTAATATTGTGCAGATAAAATGAAATGAATCTAAATGATAAAAATGAACAACAGAAAAAGCAAAATAAAAAAAATAGACGGCAAGAACTCTTTAATCCTTGAGGATTTGGGATATCCTTATTTAAATGAGATCAGACATTGTTCATCACCAAATTTTCTACTCACTTCACCATATTATCATGCATCTATTGGATGATCAGGCCCATATGTCACAATCATGTAAAACAAATTAACCATCTAATACCTTACAAGAGTCAGATCATGTTACAGATAATGATGTAGAATAATAAACTACAATGTTCAAGTCAAATCAGTCAAATAATGACATCAAGTGAAAAATAATACATATACAGCAACAAAAAACTTAGATGAAAAACCAGGTCTTGAAATTCAATCAAATCCATCCAACACACCTTCAGTAACTTCCACCAACTTATAGTTTTCCTGTAGATAGTTCATCTGTGCATGATACAGCTGTGCTAGCCTAGTCCATTATAACTGTTATAGATTCAAAATAAACAGACTGAATCAATCACCAGCAAAATCAAAACTATATGCCCATGTGACAGAAATAATCTGTTCATTATGTTGGAAGAAAAAGTCCATCAGGACATATTATATTTAGTGTAGAATTGCAGTATGAAGGTTCGGTATCAACTAATCCATTCATGACACCAAGTCAAATAATTTAATTGACATTCAACTGAAATATGAAAAATGAGATGATAAAAGGCATGAAGTGAACATCGGATGCTGTCACACTTACCTGAAAGTCTGCAAAGAAGGAAAGCAAAAACATAGATTCAGTATTCAACCAATGAATTTATTGGTAAGTAATAGGATTTACCTATTTATTGGCTGTAAACGTGTTTGTTAACTAACCTCGTCCTCCACCAGAGACATCCCCGTAACTGTCATACTGCGTAAAGTCAGTTGACTGAGGCTGCAATGATGGAAACCAGGACATTTAGCTTCACGAGGAAGTTATATATATATCGATTCAGATATATACTGAATGCAATCTAAAAAAAAAATAATAATAAAAGAAGTTGCTTACCCGGTGCAGCCCGCTTCGTCCGTAGCCAGGGAGTGAACCTGTTTTGGCAGGAGAATTTGGATCTGGAATTTCAAGAATACAGTAATTAAATATTAAGAAAAACAAGAGGTCTAAAATCTAATACCTATCAGTAGTCTGACAGTTACATTATAAGGGTTAAGCGATATGGGCACCATTTGTAAAAATAGTTCAACGTTTTTATCGATATGATTTTTCCATTGTTTAGCACATTTTTTCCCCATACATTTAGAGAAAAGATCATACAAAAAATGGTATTATGCTTCCTCATATTAGATCTTGCTGTGCAATTTAGATTTAAATTACATTACCGTCATTTGGCAGACGCCCTTATCCAGAGTGACTTACATTTTTATCGCATTTATACAACTGAGCAGTTGAGGGTTAAGGGCCTTGCTCAAAAGCCCAACACTGGGAGCTTGGCGGTGCTTGTATTTGAACTCTCGACCGTCCGATCAGTAGTGCAAAGGCCTAATCCCCTGAGCTACTCCCTGCCCTGGGAGTAAATTGATATAGATATAGATTTAAAGTTTAGATATAGATTTAACATTTATACTTAGATTTAAAATTTAGACATAGATTTAATATTTAGAGTTAACATTTAGACAGATTTAAAATTTAGATATAGATTTAATATTTTGATTTAGATTTAACATTTAGAGTTAACATTTAGACTTAGATTTAACATTTAGCATTCAGATTTGGATTTAACATTTAGATAGCAAGAACTAATATGAGAAAGCTTTTGAATGAACTGATCTCTAAATGATGGGTAAATAACACTTATAAACAGTTAACCAGTTTTATAAACTGTGCCCCATAAGGCAAAGCAATGTACTTACTGAACAGTCGTTGAAAAGTAATGCTGTCAGTTTAACACTGTATGGCGATTTTAATTCATGGAATCTCCTTGTTTTGTTAATACACGGGGTCAAATGTACTATGTTAATTCAGTGCGTTCACTTTAAAAGTACAAGAAAGACTCACAAAAAGAAAACTATTTTAATTATTCATAGTAATTTAGTACCTCTTGGGCCAAGGAACCAAGGGTCATGCATTAACTCAGGCTAACTACCAAATGTTAACTAGCATGACAGTGACTCTGATGCTATAAACTAGCTGAATGCTAATACCAAGCTAGCATTTGAGAGATTAGGAAGTAATGCTGTTGCTATGTACACTTTGTATTCATCAAGGCAAATTCAGTTTGTATTGAGAGAGCTAGCCATTAACTTTAATCAAATGTTTTAGGCATGCTAGTTAACAACAGCTTTAACTAGCTGAATGCTAATAGAATGCTAGTTTTGAAGTGTATTTATCAGCAGGCAGATAATTGTGATGGTATTAAGCATAATTCGTGGTAATAGTAGAGCTTAGATTTGGGGGAAAAAAACATCTTTGAAGCTATCTTATGCTAAAACCTTTTAGTTTTCCAAATGTAGGGTTATTTTGAAGATGAGCAGAAAGTGCAGATGCTGAGCACACACCTGCACTGCCATTTGTTTGTCTTTGTGCCGACAGACTTCGTGCATAGCGTTCATGAAACAGCTGCTTTTCCTTCTCCTCCTTAAGAATGAGCTTCCCAAGACCAGACTGCATCTGTTCTCACACATAGTCCAGTTTACACTGATGGATTTATCAGGTACAGAGTCGAATGATTACCTAGTTTATAGTGAATGAACCATCTGAACATACAGATGAAGGAAAAAATGTCATTCAAGATGATTAACGTTGGTAATTCAGTTCAAATAATGAGGTATGACCATGTCCACTGCCATGTGAGTTAATTCTGCACTTTAGCCAGGAACCATACGGGTAGATGAGGCAGAGCCCGATTATTTATAGTAGCCTTTAAACAAAGGTTAATCTCCATAAATACCTCCTTCGCAACTACATACATTTTCAACTTCAATTGAATACTATTTACATCTTTTGCATGACTAAGGATTTTAAAGAGTGTTGCTATTAGACAGATATAAGCCAATGTTCTGTTGATTTGATTGCCTTTCTAGATGCCCGTAATCATGGGGCAACACAACCAGTGCCCCACTTAGCGTCCCCAGAGTTATTACTGCACCTAGTGGTCAAGTTGGAACTGCAACAGTTGCTAATAGAGATCCTTTGAGAAAAGGATAGTCCCTGAGCCACGCTTGCTTTTCAGTGGAGGTTAAGGACACTTATTGACAGGGTTGCCAGATTGGGCCCAACCATGAGAAAATATATATAAAAAACAAAAAACAAAAACGGTAGCCTCCATGAGGTTGTTTACTAGCAAAGAATCTGAACTGAGTTTTTACATTTTTACAAAATAAGCAGGTGTGCTTGCAGACAATATCTCTGGAGATCCATTTGTATTGGAATAATTTATGTAGCAAAAATTGGAGGTGGAAAGGATGATTATGGAGTAATGTATATACTTTGGAAATACATAGGAAGCTAGGAATTCACTAGACCATAGCCTAGAGCACAAGTCAAATGTGATATCCTCTCAGCTGTAATTTTGTTGAATTTGAGGCAACATCATTATTAATGTCATCCCACCGCACCAAAACCTATCGGCAATCTAGTGTGAAAGTAAATATTCTAGAAAGGCAGCGGAAAAGCATGTGAACTGAACCCCAATAGTCATTAATAACTGATAAACACTGATCACTGGATTGTGTTGATTGTGTTGCACTTAAGCAAGCTGCCTCAGCGTGGGTAGTTTTCTTATCTCTGTCTGTGTTTGAGGTTACCCTGGTGAGATGTTCTTCCTGGAGTTGTCTGCGTTTCTGGAGTTCCTCTTCATCTTCTTCTCGGGATCTCCGTCTCCCCCCATCAGAGCCTGAAAAAATGATCAGGAAATGTCACATTCCATGAATCCAATATGATTTTTTTTTTTTTAACACACCCTTGTTGAATATCCTCTTAAAAACCATACCATAAAGTAGATCATTTTAAGATTTTATTGCGTCAAATTCGGTCCCATAGTCGAAAGTCAAACTTCACCTGTGCTTGAATTGCTCCAAGGGGAAACGGGAGAGGATTAGTCCACAAAGGTGAGGTTAAATTTTTTTAAAAATAAGTAGAGTATATTGCACTTCAGTCTTCATCTTAAATAACTTCAAAATCCACAGGTACAAAGATTTCCATACAGCTTTATGACAAGGAATGAATAAATAAATGGATGAATGACGATAGTGTAAGTATGTGAACAATAAAAGTTGTAATAAAGACAAGGTGACTGGATAGCTGTTGCAGCAACTTTATGGAAACTTGTTCTTGTGAAATTATTAAAAAAAAAAAACACCTTGCAAAGCAGCTGCAACAACAAGAATACACTCTTAGGAAAAAAAAAACAGTTCCTCAAGGGTTCTTTGAATTAGCATTGGTTTTACCTGAAGAACCCTTAAGTGCGTCAAATGTTTTTCCTTTTTTCTTTTCTAAGAGTGTGGGAATTTTCCAATCTCTGTCCTTGCACAGCTTTTTGGCAACTATCACTGTCACAGCCAAAAAAGTTTACAAGTGCAGAGATTACAGGAACAGGTATATGTTTACACATGCAGTGATCAGTTTTCACCTTTAAATTAACTTGTTTAATAGTGTTTGAATTTGTAACTGTTATGTAAGTACAACTACAAGTTAAACAAACTTTAATGTAGATGTTATTACAGTGCTTACACAAATATTCACCCCCTCCCTTTGAAACTTTCCACATTTTTCACTGTTACAGCCTGGAACTGAAATGAACTTAACTGGGATGAACTGACCTCAAGAATCTACATTACGTAATCTGTAATATTAGCGAGGGGTAAAATAAATGTACATTCCATTTACACAAAAATACTACAAAAATCGTGACTCACTGGTCCTACATTAGTTCAGAGGCAAACAGGGTATTATTCAGAGAAGCAACCAAAAGGCTAAGGGTCACAGCTCATCATGATGCTCCCACCACCATGCTTCAAAATATGGCCATCTCAAGGTAGTGAGCAATCTATGTTGATTTTCTTCACCTACTTCAACCTTAATGGCTATCCTGTGAACTTTAATAACGATTCTTGACATGTTATCCCAATTACTAAGTCGCTGGTAACACTACTAACAGTGGTGAATATATATGTGCAACACACGGTACATAACATGGAGTACATTTAATCCATAGATCTATTCAAAGATCTTAAAATGAGTATATAATTGTGCACAATTTTTTGATCTTTTGGGTGAAAATGATGCGATTGCATAGGTGCAAAGGTTCATTCGAACCAAAAACCCAAGTAGGAAAAGAAAGTTTAGGAAACTTTTCCCAAACGTCAGTGCAGCTTCATAGTTATACTGAATAATATACGAGCAACTGGAAGGAAAATAAGGGGAAAATAAAGGAAAGCCATCACTCTTCATCCAATCACAGTTGACAGCCTCAGTGGACAAATCCATTTAATCCATTAAAACAGGGGGAGGGAGGGCAGCAGCAGGAAGCCAGAAAGTGGAGGCCACAGCAAATAGGTGTACAGCGCTGATATACAGTACCTAGGGTACTACTGGTTGACAGACACAGCCAGCACTCGGTCTCTATCTTAGGTACTTCTTCAGGGCTGGGAACAAGTGCCGAGGGAAATTTGGCCGATTTGATGATGTCGTCTGCAGACCTGCTTTCGGCTGTAAAGACAGCCGGATCTAGGTTGTAAAGCAGGGGGAGCTAGGATATAAGAATGACGCTAGCCCAAAAGTCATTAAATAAATAAGAATGTCAAAGATGTATACAGATTGGTGTGTTAATTTATCCTATTACCGTTATCTTTGCAACGTGATTTGGACTGATCCATCAGGATTTTAACAAGAATGCTGCAATTCTTTTGCTAGCTCATGAACACAAATCATTTAAACCGGTCACTTTAAACTTGTGTTAGCGTAGAAGAGAAGCTGTCCTGGCATTACCATGCTGTTTGTAGATGGGTGGCTTCCTGTACATGTTGACACTCTGATCTGGAAGAGAAAAGACCACGATGCTGTTTTTATTTCAAAGCTCTAAATGACTATTTTCAAAAGAAGGAACTCTATCACTAAGAGATCTACGAGCAATGAATCTGCCATGCATTGTCACAAGACATGGTGTCCCCGAAAAGCAGGAACCAGAAAGAAAAAAAACAAAAACAACAACAAAAAAAAAAAAAAAAAAATCACAGAACTTTGAAGACTTTCACTTCACACCACACACGAATCGATCATGTGAACACACAGTACAGCCCGAGGACGACACGCAAAGAGGGAAGCATGACGATGTGACTACACACACAGGACAGGAGGAGCTGCATCACATCCTCAGTACCTGGCAGATGGAAATGTTTCGGGGTCAGGGGGAGGGGGGGCGTGCTGGCCCCAGGGGAGCTCCGCCCACTGGATGGCTCGGGGCCTTGAATCACAAAGGTCATAGGTCAATGAGGGCGAACGTTTCGGGCTGGAGAGACCTTTTTTTTTTTTTTTTTGGCTCCGTAATTACCAAACCTAGCTAATGACCAGTTGAAGTCAATATCAGGTCCAGAAGACAATAATTCAACTTGCCGGTTAGAGGAGGGTTCATGTGTTACTGCTAAATGAAGTACCAGGAGCTACAACAGATTCTTAAAAACAATCCAAGCCGATTATTCAAATCCAAGTTACGGTTAGAGCATATTTCTTCTTCTTCTTATAATTTTTTCACATTATTTAAATGTTTAAACGTCTGAAGGTTAAACAAAACTGAGCAAGCTGACTGAACGCCTAGAAACAGGTACAGAGTAAGGGCGCCGAAATATACCAGCGTAACGGCGTACTGTGACGAGATTTAAAAAAAATATATACATGTTTCCATTATGGGAAGATGTGGCGAATGTTTAAAATATCTTTCAAACGTAGTCTGTGTAATAAGTAAAATTATTTCACGGCACATTTTTATGCCAATGTTTGCATATTTTTTTTATATAAATGGGTAGAAGGCATCTGCTTAACTAGTCATAAAATAAATATTCTTGCCATTTTTCCTGAATAACTACAATCTTTAAAATCATACCCACAATGCATCATTCAGGTTGCAGTTGAAGGCAGAATCCGTGTCTCACCTGGCCGGTGAAAGTGCTGTGGTGAGCGAGACATGGTCGGCGTGTAACAGTGACGGTTATAGATGGGCGAGCCGATGGAGCCCTGACTCGTGGACCGCTGCAAGATGTGACCCCTCATGTCGTAAAAACTCTAAATACACACAAATACACAATCGATGTGCGATCACACGCTAATTATGACCAGACACTGAACTGTTTAGTGTGTTATACTAACTCATAGGTACCTACATCTGCAGAAGGGATTGGCGACATGGTTCTTGGTGTCTGAAAGAATTCAGATTAAAACAAACATACATAAAAATAAAAATAAATAAATAAATAAATAAATAATTCAGGCTCATTGAATACATGAATTGCAATCAATGTTTTTTTTGTTGGTTTTTTTTTTTTCCCCCCTAAAAAATGTATTTTACACATTGATGCACTGTGCAGTGTTGGCAACTCTGTGACTCTGGTGAATTTTTAGACCCTTGTTGGGACTTTATCACATCATAGCTCCTGGTTAAACAGGTTGGTTATGCTGTGCTGTACTGTAGGTAAATAAGCTGGGTAAGAGTTGAAAAGAGTTAGCAACACTGGACTGAGGATGGAGATGAAAGCATGAGAAGGGCAAGGAACCCATTTATGGATCAGACAGAGCACACTGAGTCGGACACACCGCATAACACTGTACTGTATAAAAACTTATACAACAGTTAGTTCCGCTCCACTAATTTGATTGGTCGGGTTGGAAGAGTGCTGAAATTTCACAAAAGACAGCACTGGGATGTTTCACTGTGTGCATCACGACGCTCGTCTACAAAAAAATACAAAAATTTGGCTTACTCGGAATTTGTAGCAATTCGCCTTAATCAATATTAATTTCTTGTTTAGAGAACTGTTGTATAAAAGCAGTATCACACTCGAGCTCGGCTGATACTCAGTACTACCTCACTTCCTCACGTGTGATATTGCTTTAAGTAGCTCTCACACACACACACACACACACACACAAAACCCCACTCTTGTGGCATGGATGTGACTACTGATACACACATATACACACGCATGCATCTAACTTATAATGGGGCTACAATGAAAGCAACCGGGACTTATGGACGATGTGACGAGGTAAAGGTCACATGTCTAGGTCACCTAGCTGAAGCACGACTTACTCGGTCATCTGGCATGGAGAAGCGCTCGCGCCTCAAGCTCTGAAGCTGTTAACAAAGTGTAGGGCCCAAAAGTCTGAGTCCACTACCAAGAACTGCTTTTATTTCATGAGTTATGAAAAATTTACAAGTTTTATATATATATACACACATATATACAACAACAATAACAATAACAACAAAAGAGCTGTGCAAACAATTTAAACAACCCAAGCTACTGGCTTGTCTCAGTAAATAATATAAAAATGAGACTGGATAATAGATACCAACATAACTGATGAGAATTCATGAAATTAGAGCAGTTCATGTTATTGGACTCAGACTTTTGCACCCTACGGTTAAATTAAGGGGATATAGTTTATATACATAGAGCAATTGTGTAGTGCTGTTCACACTCATGCACTCACACACACACACACACACACACACACACACACACACACACACACACACACACACAAAAATAACGACTGTGCTTTTGGAGGATTACCTCTCCCACACTCTCTCTCTCCTCCATCTCGTCGAGGGAAGTGGTGTAAAGTGGCTCATAGTTGATCAGATCAGGACGTTCAATGTCATAAATGGCTTTGACTTTGGGAATGGCGGCGAGATCTCTATAATCAAGGATCTCATTGTCTACTTTTGCCTGGAAGGGAAACACATCACAGAGACATACAAGAACAGACAGGGAGTGATCTTAAAAGTATTACAACACAACTCAAGTGTTAGCTCAAATATTCACATGTATGAGCTGTTCACATGTATACGTATTAGGGCTGCCACGATTACCGGTAGTCGACTAGTCACGATTACGTCGACTATCAAAATCGTCGACAACTAATTTAATAGTCGACGCGTCGTTTGAAGCT
>JAQMCW010000037.1:24691028-24702850 GCA_030068335.1 Chrysichthys cranchii | reverse complement strand
ATCGTCATTAAACAGATTCATCGCTCGCACTGCTACAGCCTTATTCGGGTGGAGCTTTTCTACAATGTTTTGCACTCTCTCCCACATTTTACACATCTCCCTGATCTCATTTGAAGTGAGGGAAGTGAGCCAAAAATCCCGCAGTGAGTGAGAGAGAGAAGTCGTGATCACGTGAGGCTCGGCAGACGAAGCGTACGCATACTACTCATGTTGCAGGACCTCGCTCGTTAACCAAGTCAAAATTTACTAAAATTTCTTCCTCCTCTTGCAAAACACTCGCAGACCAAGGTACTCGCAATACAAGGTTCCACTGTATTTATACAGCATTGTAACATTTATCAATATGCATATTCAACAGATTTACTGCAACAAATGATACGTTACATGACGGTCCAGTCAGTGAATTCTGAATTAAAATAAAATGTACGAACGGACACTGTGCTAATTTAGGCTTTATGGACACAAAGTCTACAAACTAAAACTACAACAGTAAGTCCTATGTTCAGACTGTTAAGATTGCAGCGGGTTTGAGTTGACGATAAATTGAGAGTAAAAGCTACAGAGCCCCCTAATGGTCATGATGGGGAACAGTTTTTTCTTTTGTTAGCTACCCTCGCAGCACTTTGGCATTCCCTCAGATTAACAATTAGGGTTTAGGGTTAAGGCTATTGGGACGGTACGCAAAAGTATTGCAAGGGAAAGCAAAACTAGAGCCAAAAAAATACGTCTCCACCATGAAACTTAGGGGGCTCTTTACAAAAAACGTGCAAAGTATCCCAAAAAATTGGAATCAAATATTGTTTTCCAACATTCAAAGCAATTTCTAAAAAAAAAAAAAAAAAAACCTTAATAATAATAAAATAAGTAATATATAAAATATCAAGGTAAAAAAAATAATAAATAAGAACAATAACAGTACTCATCTATACACTGGTGTGACTTGGTCAAGTTGTAAAATAAAAATAAGTAAGTAAGTAAGTAAATAAGTAAATAAATAGATAAATAGATAAATAAATGGGTGATGAGTGATGAATTGCGCTTGCTTTGTGAAATTCATCACCGAATAAAATAACGAGCTACACCAAAAAAAACCCAAAAAATCCCCCAAAA
Organism: Chrysichthys cranchii; assembly: GCA_030068335.1. Lineage (NCBI taxonomy): Eukaryota > Metazoa > Chordata > Actinopteri > Siluriformes > Claroteidae > Chrysichthys > Chrysichthys cranchii. Next base: position 24,701,740 of record JAQMCW010000037.1, on the reverse strand, counting down.
CCCCACACAATGACTCAACTAACCCATAAAGACGAGAAAATTAAAGACACGTAAACGGAGTTGACCTCCAGATTCCCATTATTTACGACATATTTGTGTAAAGAGTGCGTGTGCTTGCTATACATAATTCACACACACTAAATGCATCCACACGTTGACTCTAAATATATATTCCAAAGTAAGACTTACACTTTAAATATCATCGATGTTTCTTGGAGCGTTTATGATTTTTTTTTATTACCCATCCTCAGAAATCATCAGAAATGTACATCAAATCCGTATTTCTGTCTCTGCCTGAATGCCTGGATGTCCTCGACACCTTGGCCACACCATACAGAAGCTTCTAGAGACCGCATACTGGATAATTCACGTGCACACTGACTGCTGGTAATCAAATACTACTGTCCTTTTAGAGAACGGCATCTCACGTAATAACCTTTATCCGCATTCACGGCGTGCACCTCAAAAGATCAAATCTACAGTCAACAGTGGGATATGTCGAGACGCTGCATGTGCATGGTCTCTGCGCATTTCGGTACTCACCTTCCTGAAGCTCCTGAGGGTACTAGACACTCTGCCAACTCATAAAGCAAAGTGCACTTTACATGCGCTTGCATGACTCTCGGAAACACCAGACCCTGAAGACATATTCACTTCCAACAAGCTCTTAGATGACAAAGTGCTTCGAGTGTGAGAACTCTCTCTCGCTCTCTCTCTCTCTTAAAGACGCCACGAGTAATTACTCATATAATTACAGCTACAAGTGCTACAAGAAGTTCAGGACATGTTCTCCATACTACAAGCACTCAATCACAAACACACCCCGCCGCTTGCTTTTGCACGATCACCGGCTTACCCACACACATGGCGTCTAAAGTCAGACCTGTCTCGTCCCTGTGCTTCAGCCGAACCTTGAAGGAATCCCTTTAAACGTGTGAACGCCTGCAGTGTTCTACACAAAGTCGGAGATGCAAACAAAATAATAAAGGGTTGGAGCCACCTAATACTTATCTTCTGACCAATCAGAGAGCACCTGTTGGAGAAGGATTTGTTTTCCCAGGTTGCATATGAGTAATCTGTTTTTTTTTGTTGTTTTTTTTTAAATAAATGAACAAAAGGACCCAGGAAGAGGAACTCGTTTTACCTCCAGCACTTTACCGGTGATGAACTGATGGCAGGATTCGCACCGCACTCCGAAATGGAGCTGATAGTCTTTCTCACAGTACGGGGCGCCATCTCTGGGGACCAAACATAATAAGTACAATAAACACCGATCAGCCAAAACAGGTGACCAGAATAACAACGATTTCCTCATAATGTTAAATTACTTTATATATACACAGTCGATCCTCTCATTAACGGACTAATTGGGGGGGGGGAGGTTGTCCGTTGACTTGAATAGCCCGATGATGCGAAATGTTTTAGTGTAGGGGATTAAAATACTAGAAATCCAAGGAAAAACACCTCTAAGGTCCATAAAAATGCTCCCCAAGTACTGTACACATGACAAGCAGCGTAATGACAAACATAAACAGGTAAGTACATTGAGAAAACATTGAGGTGAAAAACACCAAATAATTGCTGAAAAAACAGTACAGCTTCACAACGACCACAGCTCAACCGACGCTTGTGAGCAATTAGTAGCACGCACGCCACCACCATCTAGTGGACAATTACTGAACTACAGGACTCAGTTCACAACTTTTGAAAGTTTTTAAACTTTCATACCGGACATTCTGACTAATGGATTATGTATTCAGGCCAGCGGATGTTGTCCGTTGCATCACATATCCATTAATGCGGTGTCCGTTGTTGAGAGGATCGACTGTATGTATTTTTTTAAACTCTGCATACTGATGCAATAGGTGAATTTCACTCTTCCATCCATCTACGATCTACGTCCAAGTCTCACCTCACTTCTGACTCTTAATACGGCTCTCAGTGTTTTCTGACCACATTGTGCAAACCTAACAGGCTGGAAAATGAAAAGGTTGGAGTGTGTTCGTGTGTGTGTGTGTGTGTGTGTGTGTGTGTGTGTGTGTGAGATGTGTGCATCTTACTTGCTGATGTACTCTCCTGTCAGTACTTTGCTGCAGGCTTTACATTTGAAGCAGCCCAAATGCCACTGTCTGTCCAAAGCCAGCAAAGCCTGTCCGTTCTTAATGTCTCTGCCGCAACCTGCACAGGCTGTAAAGCACACACACACAGACACACACACACAAACACACACTGGGCATCTCTTGCGCACAGACTGTACAGACCACATGATCACTCTCTGTATGTGTTGAGAACGTGAAAAAAAGGATCTCAGTTCGTTTGTGCATCATTTGAGCACGCAAAAAAAAAATTTGCGCTCAATCAATTTTCAACACATTGACTGTTACATGGTTTAGTACCAGTTAAATAACTATACCTCACCCTAACCCTAACTTAAGAAATACCGAAGCATGTATGTTTATTTTGTGTGCAAAAACGAGGAATACATGAATCAACTGGGAGTCGTTTGGGAATCGTTTGGAATCATTTGGCCGTTATTTGGCTAATTTCTTGAAAATTGTTTGAGGCACAAAGGTTTAAAAATCGAAATACTTTTAATCTCATCGAGCGTAGTACAATCTTCACATTGCTTATTGCTTCTGTAGTAACATCGAAGTCACTAATCCGACTGGTTCATATCCAAGACTAAGAAATACACTGATTTTAAAAACGTGTGATTTAAAAGAAATACACAAATGTCTATATGGTAAAGTTTTATTAAAGAAGACATGGATGCATTTAGCATTAATAAGGAGTCTCCAGTGACAGCACTTTGTAACAGTCAGTGTTAAAGCTGTATCATTTCTGACACCGTCTTTAGGGCAGGAGTTTAAATTTTGTGGTTTCCCAGGAGCATTACAAGCTGTGTGTTTATACCTGCTATAACACAAGTAACTAGACTGCATTTCCAGAGAAAATGCAAAGTGTGCTTGTTCAAATGTTTTCCAGGTCCTAGAGAGTGCCGGTTTTGGCATGGAATTGGGCGGAAAAGCACACAAACGACTCCTCGAGGTCCTAGAGAGCGCCGGTTTTTCGCAGAATTTCGCGGAAAAATGGGAATACTGAGCGAACTACAAGGGGCAACGTAACCATTTGAACAAGCCGTCATGCCCGGATCGGTACGGACGTCTCAGAGTTGGAACGGTGTCTCTAGCTCGAAAGCCCTAGGAGGAGTAGGGGGCGGAAAAACTAGGTGAACGGAATAATAAAAAATAAGAATAATAAAACTTAAGAAGAACAATAGTGTGCTTACAGAGCAAACACACTAATAACAGGTACTAACTTGAGTCACAGACCTTCCACAACATGAAATGTGACTACAAGTGGACAAAAGTATGACAGTGGCAAATAACTGTTGATTATTTTCATATAACGGCACACCACCGAGCAATGTTCCCTCTAAGCTGCACGTGTGCACAATCGCACAGGCCTGAGGGACGTGTCGCTCACATGATTTGTCAGACAGCACAGTCCCCCCGGCTCGCAACATTCTAACGCTGATGCCGCCAACCCTGCCCTCGCAACATTCTAACGCGCATATTGCAGAAGCATGCCGCTCAGACACATTTCAATTTGCTCTGTCCTGAAAAAAATTAGAGGGAACATTGCCACCAAGTGTTTTACTCCTCACGGATGCCATAAAAGTACATGTTCCATAGGATGATCTTGCTCAAGCTGAAAATAAAGTCCAAGGCAAGTCATAGTGCACAAATCTTGAATGTGAACACCACCATAAGCTCTTGTGTCCTGTCACGCAGCACAGCGGTTCATTTTCCTCTTTATGTTCATTTAATTTACGAATGGACTGACAAATCAAAACAGATCCTTCAGTGCTGATTATTTCATCAGGAAATGAATAAATCATCATAGCAAGAGGTAGAATGAGGACAATGATGTCACCCTCTCTGACAAAACCACCGATACTGGCTATAAAAGTTCATCTCTATTAGATCACATGTAAGGCAGAGAATATTTAAGGGGAATGCTGTTATAGGAAAATAATCACTGAAAAAAGTGAATACGTTTTCAGCAAGAACTAGAATAAATATAGCAAGTTGCCAGCTATAGCGATGTCGATTTTCTTTTTATTAATTAAAAGATGGCACGTCATACGATTTATTCATTCTGAAGATTTTCTCCATGGACGAAAAACCTAGACACAGGAGACTCCTGCTACAAAACACTAAACAAACATTCTAGAGAAAATGTCAGTGCGTCAACAATTTTCACGTTCCTGTGCTCAGATAGAAATAGAACATATATCACATTAGAACATTCTAGAAAATTGATCCACACATTTGGACTAATGGGAATCGAGAATCCGACAGCTCTGTGCTGGAATTATAGTTTACGTGGCGGCTCAGATGTCTACATTCGTTGCACAGAGTGAGGTAAAACTGAAGCAGGATCCGATCCCATCATGAAGTAGCTGCACTGTGAAGAGTAAAACGTCTTGTCTGTAGTGAGTGTGGTCTGTGTAGTGTGTTTAGCGATGACTCACTGCCAGGTCCAGTGATCTCCTTGGAAGGGACGGGGGACATGGGCTCAGCACAGTACTGACACAAGCAGTCCTTTCCATTAAACGTCACTCTGTCCCCAGCAGGAAATGGCCTTCTGTTGGACCACAACCAAAGATAAAAAAGAAAAACAAAAAACAACACTGTTATAATGTAAATGATGACAGGAACTAACTTGGTTCATGGTGCTTCCACAGTGTGAAATATCAACCCTTTATAAGGCACTAACTGAAATAATTAGGGGGAAAGTCAACCCTGGAGTGTAATTTGAGGATATTACAAAACTTTATATTACAATAATTTTTATTTTTTTTTAGTTACCAGTGTAGGGTAAAATTTATATATATATATAAAAAATAAAAACACTCAAATAGACTTAAAGAAACTTAAAAGGAACATTTATTTAGGATGGGAGATATCCACGGGGCTCTACAACCTCACAAGAGGCATGGGGAGGCCATTTTGGATATCTGTCGAACTTACCCAAATATGGTTCCTCGCCCAGTAAGGGTTAATTATGAAACACTTTGAGACGTGCTGTTGGACACAGTGTGCTTGTCATGAATATAACAGTCATGATTATTTGAATTTTTCTCTCTTACTTGCAGACGGTGCAGACGAAGCAGGCAGGGTGGTAGGTTTTCCCCAGCGCAGTCACCACCTCGCCCTCCACAAACTCGCCGCACGTGTTACAGCGAGTCCCGTGGATCTGCTGATAGTCCAGCGTGCACAGATAATCTCCATTTTTCATGAAGAATCCACCCTGGGCCAGGTCGCAACCACACACTAAAGTGACACACACATCATTAAGGCATAAATATCATGAAGATACTGTACACTTCCATGTCATTTAAAATACGGTCAGGTCTGCACAATTACACCATTTTTGGTGTAGTTTACGCGCCCTTTTGTAAAAATCACATTCATGTGATTTATGGCCACGTGGGTTGTTTTTTATGTGAGATATTGCACATGTGATTTCAAGGAAAGATGTGAATAAATAAAACCATGTCAGAAACTAACATGGTAACATAACATTTATTATTCGTCTTCTGCCGCTTAATCCTGTTCAGGGTCGCGGGGGGAAGCTGAATCATGCGTAAAAGAAAATAAGCACATGTGAATCGTGTGTAAAAATCACACACTGAATGTATAGGAGTTGAGAAAGAGAGCCTAAAGTAAAATCTAAACAATTATTACGTGAAAGATGAAAACAGATGAAAAAAGACATACAAATAAAAGAATCCCGTGAAAAGAATCACTTGTGAAAATTAAGGAATCAAGTGAAATCAGCATATGAAAACAAAAGAATCGCATGCAGAGAATCATTTGTGGAAATATATGAACCATGAAAAAAACTGATAAAAACAAAAGAATCACGTGTAGAGAATCATTTGTGGAAATATATGAATCGTGAAAAAAAAAAAAAAACCTGATCTGAAAACAAAAGAATCACGTGTAGAGAATCATTTGAGGAAAATAAATTAATCACATGAACAATTACATCAGAAAATCAAAGAATCACATTTAAAGAATCACCTGTGAAAAGAAATGAATCATATGAAATGTTACATTTGAAAGTAAAAGAATCACGTGTAAAGAATCACCTGTGAAAAGAAATGAATCATATGAAACGTTACATTTGAAAGTAAACGAATCACGTGTAAAGAATCACCTGTGAAAAGAAATGAATCATATGAAATGTTACATTTGAAAGTAAAAGAATCACGTGTAAAGAATCACCTGTGAAAAGAAATGAATCATATGAAACGTTACATTTGAAAGTAAACGAATCACGTGAAAAGTTATATCTGAAAACAAAAGAATGACGTGTAAAGGATTAAAGGAATCAATAAACAATTTTAAATGTTAAATTAAATCACATAAAAATCAATATTCTGAGGTACAATAATACATAATGAAGCTTCTTATTACATTAACATAATATAATAATGTTCCAATAGTTACTTCCTTCCCCATAAACATTACGTAACAGTTTCTTTCCTTGGAAATTGACCATTATTCATTTCCCCCCTCCTCTCAGATAAACAAGTACAGAAATAAAACTGTACAATGGATGTTGAAAAGTCCCTGAGGCAGAACCCTTGATATTTTTGCTGCTCTATTATCGGGAGATCCCACAAGGTTACGACTTATTTAGCATCTACTGTGTTTGCTTAAAAAGGAGGCCATTGTTCTTAAAATAGGTTGAAATAATATTCTTCAGTGTTCCCAAAATTCGGCACCCAGCCTCATCAAGAGAAGTCGTCAAGTTGGACGAGCGTTCTCTCTGCCGCAATGTGCTTTATATAGTTCAGTTAGTGAGTCATGCATGTGATGTGTGTGCGTATGCAACAGTCTCTCAGAAGAGGCTGTAATTTATTTAACAACGTTATATAGGGCCAATTATGCTGTGTCGTGACACCTATTTGAGTGAACAACTTGTTAAGCCTTTAAAATGCCAGTTTTTACCCTAGCTGTACAAGGCTAGCACAAATACCAGGGGGAATCAAAAAGTAAAGGCAATTTTAAATTACACAATAACCCTAGAGCAAAATGCAAAGCATGGCGTGGAGACATCCGTCTTCTCCAGTAAAGAAGAAATTCAAAAGGCAGGACTTTGTTAATGTTCTTTTGGGACATGAAGGTCCCCATTCTGGTGCATTGGGCAAACGGTGCAAATTCCTGTGCATTGCTGCGAAATGAACTTAAACCTGCAATTCACAGCAAAAGAAGAGGAACGCTGGCAATGCAGTCTTGCTGCACCATGACAATGCACGTCCTCATACAGCAGCAGGGACAGTAGAGACAGCGCCACGGCTCGGGTTCTGACGTCTCCCACATCCTCCTGACAGCCCGGATCTGGTGCCGAGCCATCACCGCATCTTCGGTCCACTGAAGGAGGTGCTGCACGGTCGCAGATTCACCTCTGATGATGAAGTAAAGAAAAGGAAGCGGGGCTCACCTGGCTTTAGGAGCAGATGAAAAACTTCTGTGCGGGAATCCAGAAGATAGATGAACAAAACAACAAATGCGCCATCTTGCATGGGGACTGTGTGGAAAAGTGATGTGTTCAGTTTCTCACAGATACTTCTACAAAAGCTGTTATATGGATTTTGCCTTTACTTTTTGATTCTCCCTCATATATTTCTAGAACATTTTGTTGACATTTGCTAGCATTCACAGCAGCGTCAATTCATCTCCTGTGCTAGATTTAGCTCATTTCTACCCGGTCCCATTTACTGGCCATAGTCGTACCATGATTGGTTTCGTTATTTTCATGATATTCACGTTAAATTGTTAGCCGTTCGCTGAGAGTACATGAAAACTTTTTTCTTTTTTTTTTCGTAAAAGAAATACAATGGTACCTCGGTTTTCGTTGACTTCAGTTTTTCGTCGATTTTTTTCCGCAGAAAAATTTCTTGGTTTTCGTCGGTTGCCTCGCAGTTCGTCAGATTTCGCTGCTGATTTTGCGAAAACAACTAATAAACAAAGGGCGACCCGCGCATTCTCCTGCTCAGTGTGGCGTTGTTTCTCGTTGTGTGAGCATCACCCCGCGCATCCAGCCAAACAATTCCGTTGCTTTCCAGGGTTTTTTGTGCTTTTTTTTAATTGATTGCGAGTGCTAATACTACAATTACATGTAAGCGATTAATGCGTATATAGGACATATCTGGTGTAATGTGTTTATTTTGCGTTTATTTTGGTATGTGTTTTGGAGTGTCTCGAACGAACTGATTGGATTTACATTGACTCGTATGGAAATAACTGCCTCGGTTTTCGTCGGTTTCAGGTTTCAATGATTGTTTTCGGACGGATTACCAACGAAAACTGAGGGTCCACTGTATACTGTTGTACATTTCTTATGGAAGTCTGGACATTCAGGATCCACATCACGTTTTGTTTACAAAGACACTGACACTAGGACATAGAGACAAATAACTTCAAATAAAGGGCCTTTGTATCTGAGTGTCACAAAAAACCAGAAGTTGACTACTTGCAGCTAAATCAGGAACTGCAATAGGTTTTTCCACCATATTTGAGTCATCATTCCGATGGACCTAACCATCAGATACAGGTTAGAGATTCGTGAGTGGTGCAAAATACAAAAAACAACTTACAAGCATAGTCATATCGAGTTTACAAGTTTGAATCCATCCACTGGCAGGAATCAAGAGAGCAAAATTGGTCATCTTCCCTCAGTTGGTCGCTGTCGTTTGATAGAGGCGAAATACCCGGCAGGAACTGGTAGATGACCGTTTAAGGGAGAAAATGGGTGGGAAAATGACTGGTAGTCGAAGAAGTTGCTCTTGTTTCACTCAAAAAATTCATTCCTGTTCATAGAGTACTGTTGAAAGCAGGCGTAGGTAGATATTGATTTCTAGTCAAAGTGTCCATCATGAAGATTGTGGGCAAGCTTGCTGGTCCACTTCACATGGAACTGAGTGAGAGTGAGCAAGGTTTCAGTTATATTTGTGCTTTGCTCTAGAAAGTGGCTAAAAATACCACAGATGAATGAAAAGATGTCATGCCTGTATCTGTACCAGAGGAACCCTGGAGCGTCTGGATTGTCTAAGCTTAATGTAGGAAACTGACTCATTGAGTGACACGTGACGGAAGTCTAGGTAGTGATCTTCGGCAATGTAGACCCATATAAGCTGTTCCTCATGTCACTGAAGCCATTTGAGAACTCCTACTGTCATGACTTATAGCACGACGGCATACGTCTTCTGGAGGAGGAAGAAGCAGAAGCAGCTGTCGTTTTTTCCCCCAGGAAACAAGCATGAGTCACCGCTCCAGAGTGAGATGATGAGTCAAACTCTGCGAGGAAAGTGTAGAATTCACCACGGAATTCCATCCTGCATTCCACCCTGACGGATCTCTGAGGGTTTCCTCCAGGTTCTCCGGGTTCCTCCCACCTTCGAAACCTGCCAGGTTTTGGAGCTACACTAAGTTTGTTCTGCGATGATCGCGCACCGACAAGTATTCCCAACTCATGGGATAGACTTCAGATCCACCTCGACCTCAACCAGGATAAAACAGTTCCTGAAGATGAACGATGAATACATTTACCACATCCGTACATGGCATGCAGAATGAGATTCAGGGAAGCGAAAACACGACAAGAGGCTGTGCGTCATCACTTGAAATCAATTCTCAGCGGCTGTAACGAATTTTAGAAAGTCGTGACTCCAAAGAGAACGAGAGAGACAGAGACAGATAGAGAGAGAGAGAGATAAAAAGACAAAGTAAAACAAGAGATAAAGGACAAACACAAAAGTAGTACAGAGATAACGATCTATATGTTTCATAGGAGAGAAAGAACTACATTTCCTGAATCACCGACACAGTGATCCATTTCTGCAGACGAAGAGAGTCCACACACACACACATAGATATTCAGATTGCTATCAGAAGAGTATCAGGTCTCCGTCTGCCAAATCCAGGGGTTTGAACTTGTTCTTTTCTGCAGGCATACATCATTTTGGCGATGTAGCATTTTAGACAATTGTCTACGGGCAAACTGGAGTTCGTTTTCATTCCAAAGCTTCTGACACAAAGGAATACATTAACTTTGGATTCCATGCATTACAGGCATCTTTTACACAAAGGCATCACCATTTGTTATCGTACGTGCTGGCCCGGGGGTTAGCGGAAATCATGTTTTTTGCAAGGCTTGCTGTCTTTTGAGTGGTTTGAAAAACAAGTCATGTTCACAAGTCAGAACTGTTCTCCTCATAAGAGCACGCAATCACGCTCGAAGGGGAAAAAATGGTCTGCAAGGGTGGATCATAGATCACTCCAATTCCTCACATCCCATTTTACAGTGGATTCAATCAATAGCCTTTTTCCACCAAGGCAGTTCAGGGGCAGGTTTGGAGCCAGTGCCCATCTCGAACCATTTCCCCGTGTTTCAACCACCAAAGAACTGGCTCTTGGCCAGGAAAACTGGTTCGAAAACAGCACCAACACTTTGCTGGTCTGATTATCATGACGTATTAATCAAGACCAATTAAAACTTAGAAAAAAAACCCCACAACACTCCAGAGTCAGTGTAGGGCGGCACGGTGGCTAGGTGGTAAGCACTGTCGCCTCACAGCGAGAAGGTCCTGGGTTCGGCACAGGTGCCTTTCTGTGTGGAGTTTGCATGTTCTCCCT
>JAQMCW010000037.1:24663499-24673971 GCA_030068335.1 Chrysichthys cranchii | reverse complement strand
CACGGATTTATCATGGAATATTATGACAAAGGACTAATTAATGAAGACATACGAATGAACATAATGAACAAAACCTTCAAATAAAAGTTGTTTGGGATGTTTTCATGCTGTGTTGTCATGGGGATCAATAAATGACGGCTGGAAACCCAACTGTTTACACCTCTCTTAAGTGCTAACAGGAACTAACTTGTTTTGCAGCCTTTCCAGAACAGTAATGTACTTGTAAATGAATAAACAACTTTCCAATCAGATTCAAAGGTTTACTTGCAGACGATTCTTCCATTACCACAAATGATACAAATAAATCACCAAATCAAATGGAAATTTAATTCAGATCGGCCTCAGTTGGCCAACCTTAGGTGTGTTTCAGTTTTGTTTTTGTTTTTTTTTTACTCAAACAAAGCTGTTAATCTGATCATGCACGGTGAAGAAGGCTGCATTTAACCAGACGTCCTGGAAGCAAGAAGCCAAAGACATACAACACAGCTCCATCAGCAAAAAAACCCCCGACTAAAATGCAGACTACAGCAATCCCAACTAAAGTACAGAGAATCATCGATCAAAAAAAGTTGGCAGAGAGGGATGAAGATGGAACCAGAGATCGAGAAACCCAGCCAAAGAGCCTAAGAGTCTATGCTGTACTCAGCACAAAAACCTGGGCACCATACAGAAAGCTAATTGTACGTAGAGGATGAGTGGATGAGCGTCTGACTGGGTAGATCATGCATGAACACAGGGCTGTTGGGATTGTGGTTTTAGTCCAGTTTCGGATAGTTTCGTGGTAGATAATAGGAATTACATCGAATTAATTGGCCATGACGAAGCATAGCTATGATTTACTGAACCATTTCTGTTGGAAGATACAATCATAAAAATTAGAAGAGGGAAAAGAGGATCCTGTACCAGGCACTGATTAAAAAGTTGTACTGCAAATTAGAAAAAAGGGAAAAAAGATGTCTTTCTTTTCCAATGCCCAAACGTTTTGGGCGAGTTTCAAGTATTTGTGTGTGTGTGTGTGTTTTCGAGAAGTCGTTGGAATAAAATTTTACTGAGACTTGGCAACCAAGCATAAATAACACTTTCAAGAAGTTGAGCCAAATTCATGAAACCATTCCTCCCCAACCACTATGATGTTTTTGAAAGGTGGACAGAAACATGGAGGCAACCAACATCAAGAACTGACAGAGAAAACACAAGGTTGGGATTAAATGGGAAACCCTAGAGCTGTGAGGCAGCAATACATCCCATTGCACCACTACGCAATGTTTTGCAAGACATATCCACTTTTAATAAAAAAAACAAAACAAAACAAATAACCAATGTTCCAAGGTAGACAATCTATCAGATATCACCATCAGAGCTCTGCCAGGAAGGACTAGACCCAGAGTGCGATCTATAAACTTCATCTCGAGCAGATGACCAGACAGAATGTACTGTTTTAATGCCCCTGAGGCTGTATCATGAGCTCTTTGCCTTCCCCTAAGAGAATCACAGCAGAGATCTCTATGATTATCTCCAAGGATGCGATCAGATAATGCTGACACGGCACTATTTCCCAAGCTTGATCACTGTGATACCGTAAAAACTCTCCTCCACACGCCGGCCTTATTCTGGCTCTCGGACAGTTGCCAATCGATTGATTTATTTTTTTTTTTAGTATTTTCAATTCAATTTACTCATCATGATAAGGTCAGACCTGGGCCAGTATTCATAAAGCCTCTGAGAATTCCTCTTTAAATAATTCATAGTTAAAAGCGAGTTGTAATGTGTTATAAAAGTTCTCAAAGTGACTCAGTGAGAATTAGGAGTTCACCCGAGGAGTACATCTTAGGCATTAAGGAACCCGATCAACCACACCTAATTTCTGTCGTGTGAGCCAACAGTGCCGAACAAGCCACACCATATGTTACGTGGTTAACATGTAAGTAGCCCCTTTATAACAGAAAAACATGTTATGCTATTTTTTTTTTATATTCGCAATCCACACGTGCTCAAGTACATCCTGCTATTTTACTCGAGAGCAAATGAAGAGAGCAGCCAGATGACCACATGAGGCGTGTCCCAAATAGTTGGCCTCGATCAGCCATTATCACATCACTTCTTGTAGAAGTGTATCTCTGGGGATATTTACTACAAGTGAACTCTATGATTTACATGAAAAAAATAAAGTTTAACACCGGTATAAGATCAGCGATCGTTCTTTCAAGGCTTAAGAAGATTTGTGCATTGCTTTTATCCTTATGCCCAAGTGTAGGAGGAAATGGCCTGCTTTCTAAGAACTTTAATTGCGACAAATGACAAAGCTTTATAAATAAGTGCTTGGGGGCGATCACTCTTAATGACTGATGCTTTCCAGATCTGATTTACAAGCACAATTACATGTACAAGGCTAAAGACATTAAGCAGCCATTTCCTACTGAAGATATATGCTTTAGTCTGCACTTCTAGGCATTACACGTGGTTTGGTGAACTAGAAGAGAGGGCCTTGAACGGTTACACCACGCCTTTTCTTCCCCGTCTGTGGCCTTCGTTTGATTACCAGCTTCCACAATATCTGGACAATGGCTTCTTGGAACTCTTCCAAGCACTTATAGCACTCTTTCCCCTCCCAAGAGGCTCTGGTCCTCCTCATCCTCAAGCAGCCACATGGCCCTTGCTGCTTCTGGGTGAATATCGGCCAACAATTAAAACAGCCATATAAAATGATTTTATGTCTCCGCCGTGTCAGTGTGCTCTGCTGGTATATGCATTTTAATCCGTCAATAAGCTGTGTTAAGTAAGGTAAACACTTACTGGAACATAATCCACGACTGGGTGGTGTGACGTGACCTGACGGAAAGCGGAGTTTACTGTTACCACCCGTGATCAAAGTGGATTGTTGGATAAAAACAGCATGCTTTATTCATTTTAACACACTGCAATTTGTTTAAGATTAGAATCCTACATTTATTCCGGAAGATCCAACATGCTTTTTATCCATTTATAGATTCATTTAGTGCTGGGGAATGTCTGTGAGGCAAGTTATTTATCCTTGAGTATCTATAAACAGTTATTACCCCAGCAGCCTCCTTTTTCCCCCTCTCTGAAAGTTAATGAGACAGCTTGTCAGACAACCCAGAAACCGTAGAGTGACCATAAAGCGACTTCCTGTTACCAAGCGCTGACTCTGGAGACTCCTTGCATAAAGAAATCCTTAAATAAATGTCCAAATAAATGTCATTACCATATCAATGATTATAGTGGCGTTTTTTTTTTTTAACCCTACAAGTCCCTGTGAATGATTTATTATACAAGCATAACGTGTTAGTCTAACCACTTTGAATTACACGGTCCAATTTGAACTACTGTTAGAGTAGTAGAGTACTATTGGTGTAAAGCTAATCAGTTGTAAATTAATCATGTTGATTGGATAATAGTTGTTTTCTTTTTGTGGCACCAACAAAACTCCATAAAAGGTAAAGCTCACAGAGGGCTGAAAACAACAAAATGACAACTAAACGGTGCAAGCAGATGTGCTAAAACTTCCAGTAACGCGGCTCGGCCATTGCAGCATGCCGGCTACCAGAAACACTCACTAACTTTTCCTCTTGCTATGCTGCAACTTTTCTTTTATCCTAAATGACCAGCTGGAGTTATTTGTTATAAGGTCATAAGTCATAAATAAGGAACAAGTTTCCTATGATTTTCACTCAGTTCTCTGTAATCAAAATACACCATAACCTGCACATAAAATTTGAGTAATTTGTTACCTATTAAATAATCTGAAGACAATCAGAGTTTATACCTAGACTTGCAGAAATTTAGGCGCTCTAGTGGGACGGAAACCGAAAGCCTTTTCAAAACTACCTGGATTTCATGGAATTGCTCCTGCAAAGCATTTAGGAATAAATCAAGTTGCATCCAGGTTGATAAATGGGCCTGATATCTCTGTTTCAATAGCCAGTAGGTGTAACATGAATGAAAATGGTGGGATTGGTGTTGTTTCTCGTGCTGTTCCACTACATTAACTGTCCCTAGGGAGCAGCAAGGAGAGGAAACGAGGGATGCTCACCGGGACGCTACGTCCGTTCGTCTTTTAGAATTTTCCATCACATAGCAGACTAACAAATTAGGCAGCACTTTTGTGCTCTGATCTCCAGTTGGCCCTAATATTAGCCTAGCACTACCAGAAACAGTTAACACTCCAAGAATGGTGAAATGCGGATGAAGACAAAGCCCTTACATGTGCTCTGGTTTCCCTCCGTCTCACTCGAGACTTCCATTCAATCAGCTAGCATCACTTCCACTGCAGAGATTTAGGCACAGCTCCCAAACAACAGGGAATACACCCACACCCCAAAAAACCGAGACGTAAACACACACACACACACACACACACACGTGCCTGTCAAGGTCAGACACTCATTCACACCTTTTCTCAGCAGCCTTACCATCAAGTCCGAAGCACGAGGTGATTTTTTGGGCGTAGTTGCACAAGCCATCGTAAGCAGGCTGCTGCACTGTACTCCTTTCACCCATCTCTGCCGAGACAAACACAGAGAGCGCTCGCTCCCACTCACACACTCCCAGGACGGCCTTGGCAGGACATTCTGAGCATCCGTACTCATCAATAATTCAGCCACGCACACACACGCACACGCTCAGAGATACGAACACGCTCAGGGAAGTGCTGAGAGGGAGCGTCCTTGCTGTGTGTTCTAGTGGGAGAAAGGTACAGGTGGTACTGAAGAGCAGGCTGGTGCAGAGGAAGGGCGGGGCTTTGACAGGAAGAACAATGCTAATGCCAAGCTTTTGACCCACCTCCATACACACTAAAAAGATGCTCAGGAAGAAACAGGACAACTGCAAACCCAATCTGGATCAGGATTCAAGCTCGTCACATCGCTATTCGGATCAGGGACCAAAAGTAACTGGACAAAATAATCATATATTAAATTGGCAATGTTTAATACATGGTTGCAAAGCCACAGTAGTCAGTTACTGCCTGAAATCTCGAACCTATAGACATCCTATGGAGTTTTGGTTTTTTTTGTTTGTTTTTTTTTACACTTCCTGCTTGTTATTGGGGCATTTCGCCTTCAGGAAGTGCCCAGTTCGATCCAGGTCACGTGACTAACTTGGCCATTAATGAACATTTCACTTCTTGGACTTAAAAAAACAAGTCTTGGGTTGCTTTTGAAGTGTGCTTTGGGTCATCATCCATCGGCACTGTGAAGCACACTGGGTCATCCAATGAATTTTGAAGCATCTGGCTGAATCTGAGCAGATAATACAGCCCTGGTCAGCAGTCACATCAACGCATCTAATGGAAGCAGTTCCATTGGCGGCCATTTACTCCAGAACTGTGGGGTCTTTCTTTTAAACATTAATCTGGTCTTCTTTTTTTTTTTTTTGAGGCGTACCAAACATCTTGTGGTAGACTTTCAGTATCAACTCGAGTGAAATCTCCTCTTGGTTGTTGATTTTTCTTGATACAGACAGGCGTACCTCGTAGCCATGCTATTTTCTTTACGTTGCCTTTCTTTATCGAGGATTAACACTACCCCACCCAGCCCACATGCTCTTCTCAGACCATCATCTCTGGCTCCTTAGTATCATAAATGATTTATTTTCCCTTGGTTTTGCCATTAAGTACAATCATGTCTCTCTTACATGGCCCACAGAGCGCAAACACAATAGAAAAGTATTACAAAAATATTCAAGTAAGTCATGGAACACATGCTGTATGTAAGTTACGGCGACGTTCCCCTTAAAATTGGGATCTCCCTGCGCCCACACATCTGTATTTAAGCCTTGATAAATATCTGAAAATCCTGTATGCACTTTTGCTTGATTGGTAAAATTATGATTATGTAAAGCTACACTTGCTCACTCGAATGATACCATGTTTTCATTACTATAAGGTTTTTGCCAAAGATGAAAGACACTATTTCATGTTCCCTTTTCTGCTGTGTGAAGATTAAAAGTTGGTTTAAAGAACTGAAAAACTGCACTAAATTATGAACAGAATCGGACAATCTCCATTCACCTGCTTTATCATTATCCATTATTTCGGTCAAAGACCTTGGTTCTAATAGTCAGGCAGACGAGATGGACCCTTTGTGATGGCTGCAGATATAACACAATGGTTGATGTATTATTTAAGTGGATGCATTACATCAGAACCAATACCAATATCAATACCTGCTTTCATGAGTAAACTGTGTCATCAGTTTTCATCATTAAAGCATGACTTGTGACTTTGGAGAGTACTCCTTACCACCCATCTTTGGAAACCCATTTCTATCAGGCAGAAACACCTGAGTTTAGTCTTCCCCCATGGTGGCTTCTTTCAGAGGTGGTCAAAGAAGTAGATCTGTACCTTTCTCATGTAGTGTTGAAATGTGATACAGCAATACTGCTTACAAGGACATCTAGTGGCCATACAGAAACTTGATCACTTGTTCATAAGTGCAGTGGTTTTACGTTTTTAGATTATTTAAAACGTCTTCAACCTGATCAGTTAAAGCAGATACATCTTGTGTGATGATTTAACTTTTGCCTGATTTTACTTTTATTTTACCACCTTTGATATTTTAACCCAAGTGTTCCCAACCTAGTCATGGGCTACACCCCATTACTCTTATTTTTCACGCTCCTTCACTGTATAAGGTGCCTTGAAAGTTCCTGATGCTAATTCTTCTTAAAGCTAGTGCTTTCGTCATGCGTAGGTGTCACTAAAGGTGACTTTCTCTTCCGCGAAGTCTGCTCCTGAGTAGACTTGCAACTTCTCTCCAGCAAAGGGATGATTTCAGCAAACATCACCTCTCGGCACTTCAGCATCTGTATTTTGGAGTACATCCAGGTGACAATAGAATGAGCAATGGAGCTTGTAAAAATAAAGGCAATGGAGCATAGCCCTGGAGTATTCCCCGTCATTTGCTTGATGGACATTTTCCTCCAACCTACACACCCGATTCAACTAATCAGCAAATTAGTAGGCCATCTGGAGTTGACCTGGATGTGTTAGAGCAGGGAGAACACCAAAATGTGCAGTGCACGCGGTTCTCTCGGACAAGGGTTGAGAACCTGTGGCGTTATTTCTTAAGTTCAAAACAGGGTGTGCTTAATAATGATGGTAGCTTGTGTCCAAGTTGAACCTGAACTGCGTCCTGAAGACCCTCCCACTACATATGCTATGAGAGACAGATGTTCAGGCTGTGTAGCCACATGACTGGTTTATCCGATCTGCACGATATTTACTTTCCATTACCTTCCAATGTCAAGCATTCCAATTCAAAGTCTCATATTTCCTGGAGGTGCATACAGGCAACCTTGTTTCCTGTGACTAACACTGGCATCAGGACACGGCCCTAGCTGGATGACCTCCTTCTGTATGTTCTCACGCCAGACCAAGGCATTCTAAGTCAAATGTTACACTACACATACAGGTGACTATGTCCACTGATTCTCACAGGCATCAGGACACGGCCATATCTAGATGACCTGCCCCAGCATGTTCTCACCAAGGAGCAAGCTTGCCCAAACACATCAATTCTCTCAGATTGGGATCACTCAGGTCCCAGCATGTGTCTTGGATGATCCAAATGCAAGTGAACAGCTCTTAAGTATAGGTGTGAATGGCGTCAAAGATTCATCACGCCAGGTGTGAACAGCTAAGTGTCGCAGCTGTCCACTCGTGATCGGCTCACTTTAGAATGATGTTAAAACCATGACGCCTCAATGGGGCTTCAGAAAAGAACTCCCCAAGAATAGCAGGTGAGTAACGCAGCACGTGGTGGATACACATACACTGCTGACAACAGACGCATCAGTGGTACCCCAAAGCTTGCTAGAATTGTGGGCATTCCAAAGACACGTCCAACTGGAATGGAGCTCAAATCTTCAGCCTTCCAGCATTTCAAGGTGTTTCTAATGCAAGGAGTTGTGGGCAGTTTCCTAGTACATTCATACATAGTAGTCCTAGTTACTTGTGAAACTAGTGTTTTTTTTTGTGTTTTCCATGCTGTCCTCTGGATATGCTACAAATGGGGATCTAGTGCAGACACTTATAGTCTTTAAAATGTTATGATGCGTACCGTGTTTCTTCCCCCCCAGATAAAACTCCAGGCGGGAAACGCTAAAGGAAAAGACCATTTGAAAAGGAAAAGATAATTAAGCTATAGCATTCTCAGAGAAGCAGACAGATAATTGGACAAAAGAGAACTGCTCGAAGTTGAATGTACTGTTCTGAGCCATAAATGGATGGCAAAAAAGATGGCTTATCTGCACAAACAATAAATAGGCTAATGCTAGGACCAGACGAGATAATATTTTTGTCTTTCACGATGAACACGTCAGATCAAGTGGCATTTATTCTTCTCGTGTTGTGGTCAAGAGACTGGCGACACTACAGGTTTGAATCCAAACCAATCACTGTGTCATCGCATGTCCTAGGGGAGAAGGGTCAAGAAATTGTCCATCATAGCTACAGAAAGAATGTCAGTGAACGTGTTGTAGTAGCTGTCAAACTAGGTAGGACTACATTTGGAAAAAATCCGGACACTCTAGGCTTTTCGTCAGGGTGTCCCAGGTGCCACGTTGCTGTACTTCAATTATGTCACTCTCCAAGGTGTGCTCATTGTTTTGGACGTTCAATATTCGGGCCTGACCATGGAAATTTGTCAGCCATGACAAAACCTTCTGAAAATCTGTCTGAATTCCTGCAGGCTGAGCCGAGAACAAGCGAATAAAAGAAATATTTCAAAAACGCACGGGAATACAACTTTGTCAAAATAACCTTAATTATTTTAAAATAATGCAAAATACAGACTTCTTGGAGAAAACGAATATTTTAATTGGGACGGAAAATGTGTACGAAACCTTTTTTCTTTTAAAGATAAAGATACAAAATAGATGAAAGGTGCAACAAGACATGTTTGGTGCTGAACCACAATGTTCAGTAAGACAGCAACTCCCTTCCAGTACACAATCATCCCTATTTTAATGGGCCGAGACTGTGAGCATGCAACGTAAGGATCTAAACAGCAGCTCAATGCTGCATCATGGCAGTGACTTTTGACATCGCGTGTCAATCTGATGCAATGTTGCGAGCTACATTTCGACAAAAGCTGCCACCAAATCCGTCAAGCAGAACAGTGACCGGTCTGAGTGGATGGAAACCGGGGAAAACGCAGCGTTGCAATAATAAAATGGAGTTTGGTGGCCTTCTAATTAGACTACTCACAAATCTTCACCAGTAAAATGAAAACATATTATTAAGTGTCAGACTAAAAGGGCATAAATGCCATCCCCAACTGCACCCAAGTAAGGCATTTGTCACATCTAGGCAATGTGTTTATGATTACTTAAAAGGTTTCATTATATTTAAAACACAAACATTTCTAGGTCGCGTTTCGTGCATCCAAGAAGAAAAATGCCGCCTTTTTTTGGCAGACAGCTCAAAGACAGCCATCTAAGGTTTAGTATTTTGGTCAAAGTGGAAAAAAATCAAAAATATTCTCTCCCAGCGTTAATATAAATGCGTTAAGCCTAGTGTTTTGTATGCTGGTTACATAAGTCTTAAAAGCAGCAGGTTATTTGGAACAAAATACACAACATGTGAAAGTCTTGTTGCAATTGCATCTGAATTAAAGTCAGTCATGAGGTGCCGAGTGATTCGCCATACTGCTCCAGGACTGGAGAATATCTTTTTTTCTTTTCCCCCTTATCCGCGAACGGCTAGGCACAGCCGTCATTAACTGTCAACCGAGCGGGTAAAAAAAGCGTGGCAAAAATAATGGAAACAAAGAAGGGGTAACTTTTCTTTCCTTCCAGAAAGAGTCTGCATGCATTTTACCTCACTGTACACATATATACAGGATTAAGAGAAAACCTCTTGTGAATTTCCATGGTATAAACAGTGCAAGATCAAGAAAGGTGGATCTGTACAATAAACAAGTCACTTGTACATGACAGGACACTTTGGTAGTTTAAAAAAAAGAAAAGAAAAAGAAAAAGGAAAAAAGTCTTGTACAAGTAATAATACATGTACAACTTAAACAGGACAATTTGGTATGCTGTGAATGTACAATTTAATTATAAAATCAACTGTAGTTTGATTAACTGGATCAATAAAATTCCAAGCAAAAGGGCTGAAATAGGCATGTGCTGATAATCAATACATTAACCGCCTAACGATTCCTCACGGTTTGTGTAATCTCAGCATGTTTGGGGATTCCCCTGTACATTATAAAATCTAAGGTTTTATGAATTCCCATGTAACAGCAGGCTTAAGGCCAGAGATTATGGCCTTTATTTCAGCAGTGCAGACGCTGGATGAAAATGCTGTCTGTACAGGTAGCCTCCTTAATGTGGTACAAGAGACCAACACTTCATGGCATGCTTCTAATGCGTGTCAAGCATCCCGTCGATGATTATTTTCCTCTAACAGCACACTCGTTTTGTAATCCTTATGTATTACAGAAATGATT
>JAQMCW010000037.1:24547955-24558692 GCA_030068335.1 Chrysichthys cranchii | reverse complement strand
AAATTTTTTTTGGAAGTATCTGGAAGACACTGCAACAAATCTGAGACTTCTCGCCCTGTTTTAATAATACTGCAAAAAAAAAAAAAAGTCACTAGGCGCCCACAAGAGCTATTTTTCATCCCATGCCTCTGAGACGGTTCTGAGAATGTGTTACGACCGTAGGCAAAGCCCTACACAAATAATTTCCCCCTATACACGGACATCTCAAAGCCAGCCTTGATGTACGACTATAGCGGAACAGTTTATCAATCAGGGTTATACATAAAATACTAAAAATGAAGGAACCTGTGAGCAAATGCTGTACGGCCCAAGAATGAGAAAGGGAAATTAAAAAAAAAAAAAAGAAACAAAAAAGAAAAGGAAAAAAAAAAAAAGCCCAGGGGACGGAGGATATCGCCATGAGTGATCTGATGAGTGAGGGGGTTTTGTGTCTTTCACGTTGTCCCTTAATTACCCCATGACTCATATCGCTATTGCGGCGAGAGTAGGAGGGATGGAGAGAGGAAGAGAGAAGTGCGGAGAGACGGATACTGGCTAATAGGTGTCTGGGAAAGCGGCAACGAGTCATCCGTTATCTATGGCCTGCTCGGTTTCAGTTCACGTTTAAACTGCGCCGAGACTCGAGAGCTCCTCAGTTCTCAGTCTCACCTGGGATCTGCATCTACCTCGGTTTTAGCTCTTGCCCACAGCTTGGGTCAAAATCATTAATTTTTAATAAGTGGGACAATACTTAAGGAATTTATCCCTCTCCGAACTCCAAGGCTCTTTCCCCAGATATAGATCTCATGGTGATATTTCAGTGGTGGTGTCACAAATGTCAAGACGTGGCTCAATACTAGCTCAATTAAGTCACTACAAATAAGGAAAAGAAAAACAAGCCCAGGTTTCAAGATACCGCTGATGCGTCTTAGTAGGCTACAACGTAAAAAGCTGGTTGTTCCCCAAACACCAGACCCGCAGTGGTATCATTAGCCATTGCACTATTATACTGACTTCAAACCTGACATTCAGAAGCAGGAAAGGAATATTTTCTGCAAATGCACTTACTCTGGTTCCCTGTATTTGATGCAACGTGTATAATAATCACACAGATACTGTAATAAGCTCAACAAGAGAGTCGAACTGACATCAAGTTCACGTCAGAACTAACTGTAAGACTGGATCCAGGAAGCTGTAGGCATGTGAACCCTCATCATCTATTGATTTAGATAATCTTAGACTTTATCCATCTTTAACCCGAACCCATCCATTGTTTATACTAGTTTTCGGCTGTAACTTAACGTCTCCATCCTTGGAGATATTCTTTGATCCAATAATGCAACAGGGGATCGGCTACAGAAACCATTCGTGGAGAGATCCATCCAGAGTGTCCTCTGATCCGTTTAGCAAATTTAATCCAGTAAACTTATAGGTTTATTTTATAAAATCAATTATGAGTACATTCTGGCTGTATTACGCTCCATGTTTATGCGGTTCCCACACGGGCCGTGCGGTTTACCGGAGGATGAATTAGCATGATTTTATTCTGTCCACGTGCAAGGGAGTCAAAGTGTGTGTACATGTCTATATATTTAAAGTCCATGCTTGCATACTAAGCTTAATTTGCATGCACAAACACTGAGCCATTACTGTGGGCGAATACTAAAAGAAAACAGGACGCACGGTCAGACAAGGTAATACAACAGGAGCTGGCTCTAGGTTCCTCACACTGGAGACTTGGAGATTTGGATAAACCTTGCGTCAATAAATACACTAGCTTCAGCTTATTCTGTTGCTGAAGCCAGGGCTTCAGATTTAGCCTTTGCCCGAGGGACCTGCACTCTTATATGGGCTTGACGTTAGGGCTTGAGCCCAGAACTCTAGCAAATTATCCCCGTCAACTGCTGCTGCTCCGGAGGGAGTCTCATGGGCTTTGTGAGGCCAAACAGCTGAATGTGGAGGTTGGAATTGGTGCGTTGCGTTTTATTGCTGGTCATTTATTTATGCCGGTTTTACTTATTTATGAATTTATTTATAACTAAAGACACTGGTGGCCTTTTGCTCGAGTAGGCAAATACCGCAGTGGTGCATCATATTGATATACTGCGTTTGTGGCATTGGAAAATTGGCACAAATTGTGAAGGAGCCACTTCTACGGTCACTTTCTGATGCCCAAATTACCTTTGAAGCATGCCCTGCCTTCATGGACAAGCTGATTAATCACCAGCAAATGGTCAGGTCAAGAGGAGCAACCAGGAGTTGGGAACGTTCCATGGAAAGCATAGGATGAGTGGAGATGTTGGGTTCCAGCTGAAGATATCCTGGATCTAAAGATCACTGGGGAATTCCATCAAGTACACGCGTCCTGTGGTTCGTCTCAGGTGCCATCGTTGACTGTGGCCATCCATCACCCCTGGGAGCAAGCAGAAGACATGCTGAACCGCCGAATCCAGGGCGTCCTTGACTTCAAGTTGCCTCTGGCAACCACTGGCCCCCAATTCCAGATCCACTCTTGTCCAATCACAGTTTCCAAGGTATTAAAACCGCCAGCTGCTCCTAGTTTTACGTATGGGATTCTTCGTATATACCACCAGTTTCTTGCTGAAGTCTGGTCAGCTGTTTCTTTGAGCCTTTGTCGTCTGCTTGGGTGTCCAGTTTTGATCTTCTGACCCATCGAAGGACGCCGATGTGAAATCCGTTCTCTCATCTTCAAAAACAACTGCAAAAGGATTTCAGGGTTGCAATGGATCTGGAGCCAATCCCAGCAACACCAGTCACCCTAGAAGGGATGTCGGTCCATCTCACGGCACCACGCTTCATTTAATTACATGCAGGGGCAATTTAGAATAAACAATGTCTAAATTCTTGCTTACTCTGAGGACCTCTGAGGAAACCCATGCAAAAGCAGGGAGAACTTGTGAAACTTCACACAGTCCAAAACCAAAGCTCAGGACTGAACTGGGGACCCAGGCTGCATCACCATGCCGCTTACAACCCGTGACGACTACTTGTATAAGACATGGCTCGAGTGTATAGCTCCTTGGAATGTATCCTTCTGAACGCAGACTCCAGACAGTAATGAAGATGAAGTACCTGAATTCAAGTGCTGATCTGCGTTCTCCATTTTGGCACTTTCGTCACAATGAGACAAAACCCTACACCTTCCTGTAGCAGTTCGTTGAGTTTATTGAACCTTGCCTGCACTGACTACGGGTCTTTATGCTGATTCGAGTCCGTTTAATAAACTGCTTGAGGTTTTATCCGAGCGACTCCATCTCATCGTGACTGCGCCAACTGCACCTGACTGAATATTAAGCTGGAAAGAGAGGACCGACACCTCTTGCAAACCTTTTTTAAAAAGCTAAAGAAAACCACGTTACTCACTCGTGAACCACTTTACATAGAGAAGCTATTTAAAAGCATAAGATGAGTCATGCCATGACTAACCAGATACTAATTAACCACTAATCTTGTACCACAAGCTATTTGTACAAGCTTTGAAAAATACATAAATACAAGGCATTCTCTGCATTCCTTCTGAAAGCATAGCACTGCGATACAGCGATTCCTCCTCTTCTGTTGTCTCTTGCATCACATTCATCTTTCCTCCCACATCACCCACTGCTCCTGCTATTCCATGATGAAAATACATGCAATGACATATTGGATATTTATTAAAGGCACACTTTTAGCCTGGAGGAGCAAGGCATCGAGACGGAGCAACGCTCAGCAGCATCCGAGAACAAGATGCAGTTTACAGCTTACTCACATTCAAGGTTCATTCCGTGTTGAATGACGGCAACAGACATTTCAGGTCGTGTGTGTCACATAAACATACAAATACATCACAACAACACGAACCATGTACGCACAGACCAACATGGCCTCACGTTTGCACAATTCATCGCAATTCGTACGACTCGATTCGCATGAAACCTTTCAACCAAGGTTGCGGTCAGGGCCGGGGTCAGCGTTTGACTTGATTCCCAAGAAATTTTATGAAATCCAACATCCCCTGTCTTGCATTGAAAGCAGTAGCATGGCCCCCCCCCCCCCCAGTACAGATGTGGGCAGGTCTGGAATTAAAGCCCATTGCTCTTGTGGACCGAAATTTCACCAGTCAAATTTTGAAGGACCTTAAAGTCAGCTATAGGCATAGCAGATGTGTGCTCAGTCAGCTCATCCTTCAAAGCATTGGCACGTTTTCTTTACAAGACAGAGCACCAAATTATTCAAACATTTAGTTATTTGAACACAGTTAAATGCATGACAAAATCCACTTGCATCTCCATGCACACGTTACAATTTCATGCAGTCATTCGTGTACACCTAACGGTCAAAGAATGTATATAAAAACGACCTTGTTGAAATCGAGTCCTATTTAACAAGTTGCAGCATAAGAGTGGAATCCAATTTAACCTAAACTTACACGGACAGATTTAAAGGCAAATGTTTGTGTTTAAAAACTCCTCTCTAGACGAGAAATCTGTGCACAGTGGAAGAATAAACAGCTGATCTGCAGAATCTGAATGGACCGTCCAGAAAATCAGTTAAAAGCATGTGCATAACCCAACTCCAAATATGAAGAACTCTCCCCAGTAAACTCCGACTTAACTTACGGGCTTAATCCCCCAACTCTGAACACAGCTTGATATGTATTCACACGCGCGCCAACATGCACAGATGCCCAATCACCTACATTCCCACTAAAGATCAGACACATATGCACACGTAATAAGGCAACGACTCCATCTTTGTACACGCTACCTTCCTCTGGACTTGCACAGAGCCCCATCCGTCAACGGCTCCAGTTCACAGCCTATCAGCTTGTGCAAACACGGTCCCATTGAATGGAATCGGAAATAAAAAAAAAGACGACGCTTCATTCTCAACTGAACAACTCATCATACCATTAATGATGACAGCACAAAGTGATCCGGCTTTGTGACGGCTGATACTTGTCCTGCTGACACACTGCCAACACGGTGAAAGAAATCGTGGGCCATGTTAAATCTTAAATGTGTTAAGTGCCTCCCTGACGAGGACCTTTCAAGAACAGGGCACTAACAATCACTGCCAAACTATCACAACCGGCAGCCGGAGTCAGTATATACGATAATGGCTGCATTTCAGCGCAATAAAGACGTGGGGGGGAGAATACACCAATATATGTTATTCATATAGCACTTCAGAGGTTCTGACCCATTACGCGTTAACGGCATCTATTGTCGAAAGTGGAGAGAAAGAGACCAAAGTTGTTTTCGCCGACTCATTCTAGGATCAGTTATTCTCCATTTCCCTCCCTTTCTTCCCCTTCTATATAATATTGCATCGACTGCTCGGTCTCTCGTATTGAAACTCAATAGTTTCTATTCCGTTTCATACTGAAGGATATTATACATTCCACTTTGCTCATTTCTGACCATGCTTAACACCACACCTGGTAGTTATAATCATTTATTTCTAAAAAGTGCCCAAACTGGAGGGTATATTATGTGCAGTATTGATTACACATCGGAGTGTTGTAACGAGAGCAGCGTGGAGGGAATGGGAATTTCCTGAGAAGTTCGACTGCATTACTTGGAGTAAAAATCCTCATACTGTTCAAATCATCTCTGAATCGATGGCAAATAGCTTACCATTACCAATGGCCACCAACCCTGTCCAAGACCTAGAGTCGTGAAGACTTTAGGTCCAACCATAATTGTGCTCACGTGACCATCTAAATCATTTATGTAAGAAATTGTTGCTCAGCAAAAAAAAAAAAAAGACGTGTTTGGTTTTGGTTGGAGACTAATCCCGCAGTAAGGCATGCCTCAAGGGACAGGGTTGGGTCCGTCTTAGTACTGCTCTTCATAAAATTTAAATAAATAAATAAATAAAAACCTCCACCCAGGCTATGCGTTTCTCCCCAGTAAATGATCACTTTACGCTAAAATGATTACTTGACTATGAAAAAGTACAACTGTATGCTCATTGAAGTGGATTTTACACTAAAGCATCTCAGAGCTTAGCTGATTAACTCCCATTGATACATCACAGAAAACTCATTTCAGCTATAATGCAAAAGCGCTTGGCTAATCCAGCAAGCTGTACTGAAAACACAAAATCGTTAATTAACCAAAGCTGTGCGAGTCATGACTTCAGAATGAATACTAATATAGTCTTGAAAGCAATTAAGCAAAACTATAATGGGAAAAACAAATGATATCAGGAGGTTAATTGGACAGGAATTAAAAGGCAGATTATGCTGATTACGCCTCCGTATGCATACGGTGAGAAATGGCATGTACAATACAGTGAAATGGCATAGCAACGAAACCAAACTGCATCGTAGTGCATTTAGGCCAAGGGTCTACACAGACAGACTGCCTAACAAAATTTCAGTGTGAATTCGCTGGTTAATCTATGGACACACCTGCAAAAATATACACGTTTACAGACGGCTGTGGCATTGCCAGGATTCAAACTTTTGATAGCAGATTGAGGTCTTCATCATGCCACTTGAGAATCCAGTTCTAGATAGTGGATTCATACCAATTTGGAGGGGGGGGCAGCACTAGAACCATACTGGGGTAATGAGCAGAAAACTTGACACCCACCCCCCACCACACACACACAAATATGCTTTCAGTTGAACACGTTGCACACTGAAGGTCTGGTGTACTAAATTCCAGCTACATTCCTTTACGTAGTTCTGACCCGACTCTGCTGAGCTGCCGCCCATTTCCTCTACATGCCCTCACTCCATCTCCTTAGCAAGCCATTTCATGTCCTGTTTACTGAAGAATGGGAAAGAAAGAAAGAGGGAAATAAAGAAAAATGTTAAATTTTAGCATTCCAGAGAAATAGGTCTCGACTTACTGACATGCCAACATGGCAACGCAAAACCAAAAGTCTCATCAGTAGTTACATAGTGAACGTTTCCTTGTGTTCAAAGTAGGGTTACATACACGCTTGTACTGATATTCAGAGCTCCCCATTTAATTATGCAAATTAACCGGCATGCCGTTCACACCTCCAATCGTACCAACGTCCATAACATCTCCTTACCGGCTAACATCAATTACAGTGGGACTTTGGATTGCGAGCACAATTCGTTCTGGAAACGTGCTTGTAGTCCAAAGCACTCGTATATTAAAGTGGCAAACTACTGCTTCGCAACTTGCACAAGCACAACGCGGTCCTTAAACAAGGCAAGTCCTTGGACGCAGAAATCGAGCACACCCTTTTGAGGATTTCGCTTAAATGCGACATTGCATCGTCATGAAACAGACTCGTCGCTCGCACTGCTACAGCCTTATTCAAGTGGTGCTTTTCTACACCAAGATTCAAATATAAAGAACAAACAAAAATGAAACTCTGCCCGCTGGACTTTCATTTCAAATAAAGCGCATCACTACAAAGGAGTGAATAAGTGACTCATGGATTCGTGCAAGAAAGTTTGAAGAGCATGTACATATCTGAAACCGGTCCTGAGCGTTTCTGATCGCATTG
This sequence comes from Chrysichthys cranchii, assembly GCA_030068335.1. Taxonomy (NCBI): domain Eukaryota; kingdom Metazoa; phylum Chordata; class Actinopteri; order Siluriformes; family Claroteidae; genus Chrysichthys; species Chrysichthys cranchii. The sequence goes on along the minus strand of JAQMCW010000037.1, from coordinate 24,551,216 downwards.
CATTTTTAAGCAACTCAAGCCCAAGATCTCATTTACACTTGAACGCTACCGAGTCACTAAAAGTAATTTTCACGTCGCACAGTTGCTCTTGACCGTGTTTGGTTTCATATTCTCTGGGTAATAAAACCATTTCCAATTCATTAAGCCATGCTTTTGTTTTGGAGGGGCTGCAAATTAAAGGGGATGTCACCCCCCCCCCACCACTCTGATTTTGTTCTGCATTGTTACCTCTCTTCTAGCTCGGGAGAAGCATTTTTTTTCCCTTAAAACTAAAATGTAGACGGTAACACTCAATCACCTGAAAAATAATGCACCAGATTCTCGTTCAAGTCCAATCTTCCTGTGTTAGTCGTCATGGTTAATAATGGCTTTTTTTTTAAATTCTCTGATAGTTTTGTATTCACCATGCTGTTGGGTATATTTGGTAAAAGCACCTTTGACGTCTGAGATACTGGTCTATCAGCTTTGCACATTTGGATCCTGTTTTTTTTTTTTTTACTTGTTTTTGCTCAAGGCCCATCAGAATGGATTGGATTTCCAAGTCCCTGATGAAGAAACGCATCCCCACGACACTATGCTACCACCACCATGTTTCACTGCAGGGATCACAATAAGCAGATTTGAACTTCTGCCAGACGCACCACCTTGTGCCAAGGCCAAAATATACCTTTTGGCAACAGCATATAGCTTTTTCTGTTCATCACGCCTCTCTTTGTAAAGCGATGAACTGGATGTCCTGCGAAAAGCTTCTTCCTTTTCACCTTATGAACCCAAGAGGTGGCACCGATGGGTACAGTTGCGCATTAAACAACAAACACCTTTCAAATGCACGTTCAGCAGTTAGCAGCTCCCACCTAACATACCCTTTTCAAGAAGAAAATGCTCAACTAAAAGCACAAACATTTCTCAATGGACAAGGTACAGTACGGTAATCTCAAGTGTTACCGTCATAATACCAAATTACTCCAAATAAACCTTTGCAGGTGCTGAGATATTCAATTCATTTTGGGTACATCATTTTCGAGCATGGGCCTTAAATGGATTAAAAAAATAAATTTAAAAAAAGGCCTGGGGTTAAATACAGAAGTGGCTTTCTGCACCTCTGGGTTGCTGGTCTTGACAAATGCCTCGGCAGGAGGACAGTCTGCTCCACGAACCGTTGACAGTGTTGAAAGTTAGTTGATCGGCTAGGTGACTGCAGTGGTAGAACAAGAGAAAGGACAATACAGCTGTATTTATTGGGCACTCTCGCTCTCCTGTCTGGGTAAACTTTCATTTAGTGCTTTAAATTACTCCAAATAAATATTTAGTTGCGGTGTTCAGTCTGAGTCGATATGTGGGAGACAACAAGAGCCATGACGAGCCACTTTCAAAAATGCAATGCCGTTAGACCACAATAATCCGATCAAAACATTACCAGCCCACAGAGATTTTTCCTGACGGTTCCCATTATCATCTTGACACTAAGCAATCAAAATATACACAGCACACCGCACGAGTGTGTGTGCGCGCGTGTCAGGCACATAAGGCAGAAGTCACTACACAGCTATGATCCATTTAGAATAATTATTGCCATTACCAACACCGTCAACAAGCCAACAGTAACAGAGATGCATCACAAAGGATTGTACGCTCGCTCCATTATGAGCATGATGTGTTGGGTAATACTGCACGTCAAAGGGTGAAGAAGAAACGAGAACTCGGACCAATCACTGTAGACCCCTGTACATCTCCGGCACTAACGGACTGACACCGACCTGCCCGTGTCGCTGCTACCAATACCCAACGTTGGGCTTGGTCCCATAAGGGGGAATAAACTAGAAAGCAGAGTACGAGTTTTAGGAAAATCATCCTGCTTTAGAAATTGTTCGTGTGTACAAAGAAAAATTCAAGGCATTCAACAGAAGATATCGTCAGGTTGAGGAGACTGCTGACGTTACAGGCGCAGACCATATCATGGAAGCAGGCAACCAACTCAAACACAAGGCTGTAGTATGGCAAGGGTCAGGCGATGAACAAACACCCCCAGAAAGAAAAAAAAGAAACCAAAGAGTAATAAGATAATTTCACTTATGTCCTGAGGTTCTTAATAAATCACATCTGACTGACGTCAGTAGAAAATATTTAGGGCAGATTCACTGTGGACCTCTTCTGGGTCTCTTGTTCTCGTCGATACTGCACACATCTCTGGAGTCTTGTCTGAAAGCCAATTGCTCTTCAATTTAGGACCTCTGCTCACCCGAGCGCATCTAAAACATATGGTGTTTAGAGCATTTGCTGCTAAAAATGAGCTCTGGTACACGTGTAGGCAAGTAGTCAGATGTACGAGATGTCTGATGATGAAATCTTGCAAGACGATGCAAGGTATAAATTGGTGAATTCGAACAGCGTGGTGCCAGCATGCTCTCAGTTGTAAATTCACACAAGTCAGTTCACATAAAACATTATAAACGTGTTTATTTAGGGTGGATGGCAACTGGTTGCCATTTTATTAGTATACAGTCAACAGAAATAGTCAGTGGTTTCAAATGTTCCTGTGAATTTACGTTCAGGATCCAGCCCATTTAAGCCAGACGTCTCAAAATGTATCTCTCACTACAGAGCGCTTTTAAGAAAAGTGGGGGGGGGCAGACAGATGGTGGCGTGCTCAGCCATGAGTAGAACTACAGCTCAACAATTCTTTCCTACAAACAGCTATTTTGCTACTTTTTGAGAAGATAATGACGGAGCTGAAGATAAACAGCTAATTAGAGTTTTCAATCACAACTCAATCAGGCAGAACAAGAAGTCTAATTAGTGCTTAGTCTCCAAGTTGTGTGCCTAGCTCTTCATTTAAAGCGCTGAGAGAGATCTGGTTTCCTTCATTACCCTCGTCTCAAACAAACACTCTTTTTCCAAGAAGTTTTCCAAGTTGCACGATCGCTGGAAAAAATAAATAAATAGCACCTGGAGCCACCTCTTAGCTCCTCCCCTTGCCTGCATAAACATTTATTTATTCTAATATAATGTAATATTCACAAATTAGGTCAGGATTCAAGAATAAAAGGTGAGACTTCTCAGATTTGACTGTGAATGAAGCAGTGATGAGCAAATCTAATACGATGCGTGATGCCTCGTCTACGCGAGTACATGCAATACGTTTACTTTTACATGTACCCATTTATACAAGTCAGTTAAAAGTTTTCTACCAACATTTTTTAAATTAAAAACTGAATTAAAAAGCCTGGGGTGGGGGGTGGGTGATCCAGTAATTCCCCAAAC
>JAQMCW010000037.1:24497948-24522887 GCA_030068335.1 Chrysichthys cranchii | reverse complement strand
ACACACACACAAAAATACACACAGACACAGACACACACACATATAGACACACAAACACAAACACACACACACACACACACACACACACACATATATAAATAAAAATAAAGACAAGACGACACTGGCCAAGGTGTAGCACAGGAACAGAAACGGGCAGAAGCCCTAAATGATCAGCCTCAACAAAAGGGAAAGAACGAGCACCTCTACTGCACTGAAACGACTGCAATGGGCATGAGCCGTAGTCGAGAGCTGTTAGAGGCCATCGCTATGTGATGATGCTATGCGTGATTCTCCGCCACAAACAACTGATGCCCAACCAATTTTATCATGCAGTCAGAGTCCGTACCAGAGATCTCATAACCCAATGTACCAGACTCAAGAGCTCTGGTGCGCACCTAAACACACTGAAAAAGCAAGCTGAGAAAAGGACATGCATACCAGCAGCAGAGTCAGATCCCGAAACAGTAAAGTTCGACATTGGTGGTTCTGAAAGAACACTAGGTAACAAGTCGTCTGACTCTCTGACGAACATGGGTTGCATCTCTAGCATGAAAGCACCAGATGTCCAACTCTGCAAGGAGATCCAGTCACCCCCATACTGTAAAGAAAACCTACAGGGACCAGTCAAAAGCCACAGGAGTCATATGGGAAGCATTGTAGGTCATTGGGTTTGTTCACCCAGGTAAGAGATTGGGCTGGTTTATTTTACTGAATGATCCGGCATGAGTATTACACAAATTAATAGATGGCATGAGTGACACTGTGTTGCAAGTTCAGATAATCACGTTAATACCTGTATATAAAATGATCCATCCTCAACGTTGACAGAGCTTCCAGTGTGTGAAAGCCACAGCAATTGGGAGGTACAGTAAAGAGCACCAATATGAGACTCTTGACCAACCCTTCAAGTGAATGGCATATGTACATCACTTACAGTTATGCAATATTAATCATGCAGGCAGCATATAAAACAAGCTCCACAATAAATGCCTCATCCTAAGAAGCCAGCTACAACAGCTCCACTCACAGTTTCGCGCTCACAGAGTCAAGTTTGATTTGCTCCGGCCATGTTGCCACGAGATTATCCATACAGTCTGATGCATCACTGATTTCCATGTTGGAGTGTAAATATTTTTCACTAGACATAAGCAAATGCATTCAGAGGCACGGTCATTATTACAGTGTAGGTATAATCGATTGCTGTGAAGAGCTCACTCGTTTCCATTCAGGCAGGGATTACGCCAAGTCGAAGTGCGTTACGAAACGTTCACATCTGTCACGGAGTTTTTCTTACCCTCGATTAATTATCCCCCCCCCCCCAAAAAAAACCCATAGGAAATGCACAAGTACCCCTTTACAAGCCAATTATAGCTTTGGGTTGGTGGATTTCAAAATAATTAAAAAGTCCAAGCCTGGCTATTTAATAATCCAGAATGGCTAGAGAAGGCTAAAATAGCTATTGTTGAAAACTAACCTCAATCCAATCTTTACAAAAGCTAAATTCTGTTATAATTGCACCATTACTTTCAAGTACGTCAGGTGTCAAAACATTCGAGTCAGAAACCATGCAAAAGAACATATGGCTTAAATCATATGAGGAATGAAGAGTCATTCATAAATAGACAGCTGAGATTTTGGAGAGAAGAGAAAAAAAGGATTGTTTTGTAGGAGTTTAGGCACACGGCAGCCATCAGGGGCCTGTACCACAATTCTACTATAATACTTACACAACATACGACTTGCACACTACCATAATACTTTCGCACGCCCTTGTTTTTCCCATATAATAAGCCTGATCCTCCTTTTTAGGTTCTCAAATGTGTTAGCCATTAAAACAGACCCCCCCCCCCCTTTCTTCATCCATTTCTTTTAGACATCCTTCCTACCAGATGCAAGATACCACTTGTAAAAGTGCAGAACGTAGAGGGCACTCTCGAGGTTTGATTACCAACCGTAATACCTGGCCCCAAAACTACTGTGGATGGTAAGGGATAAAAAAAAATAATAAAATAAAATCCTCTTCTACCCGGCTATAAGTGGTTTGGCTTTTAAACCAAGGTTTCTCCAAGCACAACTTTACCACCATCAAGGAGAGCGCCAATTCAGTTGCAGTTTAAAAAAAGTAAAGAAATAAAATCATCCCTGCTAGATCGTACAAGCCAAACGTAACAAAAACTGTTGGCAGTCTGTACGACATGACTGAATAACCCCACTGCAGACTATGCTGAAAAATAGTCAGACATAACTGCATTGCCCAACGTCTTTGCACTTGGACATCCTCAGAGTAATCCAGCTCAAATCAATTGCAGTTAAGTGAGCTGGCTTAACCCGGCTAAATGAACAAGAGTGTGTGTTATGAATAATTGCTTTGCTCTGGCTGTTCTGGTGAGTGCTTGCAGCCTTGGCTCAGCACTCCCTGTCCCAGCACAGTTATTGCATTTCACTACTGACTGGGACCCTAACAAATGCACTAGGGAGCTAGTTCACCTCATTCTAATAATCATATCATATATTATCTCCCAGCAACTCCCCGGCTCTCCCGAGGACGCTCAGTGGAGTTTAAAGTACCAGAGGGCTGGGTACCTGAAATACGTTCATCACAGTAGTACATCCCCAGGAACTTCCATTTACGTAGAGATCCCACGGCTTCTGACTGCATGGGTCTCCGACTACTGGACCAAATTAGCCAGCACTCAGTATGTGCTGGATTGAATAGGATTTAACATGTTGCATATTGGAATACAAAACTACAGGGTTATCGAGCTTTAGCGTCGTAGTACCTGAGTCCAGCCCAGGCTCTTGAGACTACCTATTCACTTACGCCGTCTCATCTTGGAATTGAAAGCAATTCTATTCCACCCATTGCCGTCTTGAATCGGTCTCAGGCTACAACGGCAAGGGATGGACTCAAATTTTTCATTTTAGAGGGAGATCTCAAGATCTCTGTTCACATCGAGAGCTTTATAACGTCATCCATACCTTGCGGATATGAAATCCTAGTACACATTTATCTCACAAAAACAGTCATGGTCGGGACACTTCGTTTTTGAACTTTTGACATCAGAAAACGTTCAAATGTTGGATTGCGCCAATACGCCCCACAGCCATGCCCATCTCCTAGAGAAATTTCACTTGATGAACAAACCTAATTAAATCCATGGTCTTAAAAACTGACGTTTTAGGCACGTCTCGATCTGGTCTCACCTCTCCCAAAGACTTGGTCTTGACCACCACAAAACACCAGAGTCTTGGTTTTGATTCAGACTTGACTCCAAGGTCTTGGACTCGATACAGGCGGTCTAGTCTCCATCACGAATCACTAGCAAGCTTAGACCAATGTTCACGGATACATAAAGCAAGCAAACCAACAAAATGCACCAGCAGTAGATGTTACCTTCCACAAATGTGCAGTACAATCCCAAATGAGAGAACGCCGAATAAGATTTTAATGTCTTTACGACGTTTCACGTGACAGTCAAATCCAGAGAAAGGGGAAATGCACTGTACCCTATACAACAAGGTTCCTGAAGGGGTGGGAGATCTGAGGACAACGTACGCCAAACACTACCTCAGGGACACCAAGAAACCCGAATTGAATTGACCCAGTATTACGTAGACCTAAATGAAAAACTTGGACCCGGGGCGAGCAACTGCAAGCATTTTTGAATCCTTCTCCTATATAGATGCAAGAACACCGATTCTAGCAAAAAGCAGTACCCACCAGCTAACGGACTACTTAAACCCCTTAAACCAGTGATCGACCCTGCTCCTGGAGATCTACTTCCCTGAGGACAATCTCCAACCATAATGGTGCCCATCTCACCATCCAGTCATGACCTCAAGAAGTTCTTGATGAACAAAGCTACATTTGCTTTCAGTTAGAAATGAAACCAAACAGAAGAGTAGCTCTCCACGAACAGGGATGGCGACATTGCCTAAAACAAAGGTGATTTTTTTTTTAAAAATTGCCATTCCAAACAAAAAACAGGAACACAGTTAACGCTTAAATAGTGAGATACTCTGACTTAGTGTATACTATGCTTCTGTAGTATCCATGCACACTGCGGTGTTGAACATGAGCTGGATGGTCACAACTGCAAAAGGCAAAGTAAAGGAAGACATTCAGCACTGCCTCTGAAGAAACTTGCAGAAATCTCTTTTAGAGCCTCTTCCCTCCCACAGAAGTGTTCTGGTTTATTACCATTTTCTACAGCAAACAAAGCTGATCTCTGGTCAAGAGACTGGGGGGGCATAAAAAGGTATAAAAATAAAACCTAAGGAAGCATGGCTTTTTAAGGGGCAACGTTCTTCCAGTGCTCAGTGTTTGCCACAGCCCAGCTATTCCACAAAACACTACGGTCTAACAGCTTAATTATGCACTTCCAAAACAAACAAATGTCGTGTACGCGTCTCCACGCGACAAAGCCTGCAATTCTGGTTTGATACCCGGTCATTAAGGAATACACTGTCTGTTGAAGGGACATTCACTGCAGGTGCACTTACATTGCAATTAGCATTTTCAAACGTGAAGCAAGAGGCTGATGTTCATAATAATTAAGTACTCTGATGATACGCCGAGTGTACGCTGATGACTCTCAGGGGCACTAATAGATGGCGTTTTACTTGGAAGCACTTGCAAGTTGACAAAGCAATGAGAATAATGCCTGAACCGTCCCTCCATCCAGACAGGTTCCCTTCCAAGATCGAACAATTTGATACTTCATCCAGGTCTTTTAAAAAGACAAACCACAACTTCAATCATTCCCTTTCTTGGTTAATTATTCGTTGCCTGGCAAGTCTGAACAGGGAACCCCAGTGAAGACCCTTGGACTTGAATACCGGCTCTCCCAAAGTACGGTTCACTTATTCAAACACCTGGAGACACTGATCACTCAGAGGACACTTTAAATCAGCAATTTCACAGGGATTTTACTCAATTGTCCAAATCAACTGTACCATTTAGGAGAACTACAGCGAACAGCAGGACTTAAAATTAAATCAGCTGTAGACAGTAATCTCGCACGCAATTGCTCCCTTACTTGACACAATAGTCGCCCGCCCATTCAGCACTTAACGATTTAACAAATCAAGCAATAAAATCCATACTGTTAAGCACAATTAATGCTAGTATTTTTCAGCAGCTTATTCCACACAGTTTGGCACTTCGATGCCGCTGCAGATTTCATGAGCCAAATGTTTATTCTACCATTGCTGACTTGGTAACGGCTGCCTAGTACTTCCAATGGTGCATACTTTGGCTCGATAAAAAATATTCCTCATAGTCAAGGTTTACACTGAACAGGCATGAACAGATTTTTTAAATAAATAAATAAATAAATAAAAATGGGGCGGGGGGAGAATTTTTTCTTGGTAAAAATTACAATAAAAAACCAAGCATGAAAAGGCATACAGTAGGACGCAGAAAAGGGGGGTGGAGCTTGGTTGTCCTTGCGCCAATCCAACGATTAAAAGGTGACTTAGTTATGCATTATTATCTACTTGACATTAATTGGTGATTAGATTGCCCAACAGCTCTTTAATTACATGTTATGCTTGAATCGCATTAAAAAACAGCTCTCCGGGTTATTAATATTAAAAACAGGCACCAGTTTGCTCTGCTCGAATGTGTTTCTTGTTATTTTCCCCTTCTTTCAAATTGCATGAGTACACGTCGAGGGCCTCTATAATTCAGCCCTTTTTTGGGATAGATAAGTGCAGATCCGAAAGAAACAGCTGGTACGTTTATGATCAGGCAGTTCTTCTTGTTTAATAACGAGTTCTGTCGCATTAATACATTCATACGATGTTTGATGCGTTCATATCCTGAAATGTTCAGGGTGCGCAAAGGTAAGGCAGGCGCCGGTCATTCTGTGCTGTTGGATGGACGGGTGAAGACGCAATGCAGGAGCACAGATTCTGATGGAGGTTCTGACTCTCACTGTGATGACATACTTATGTAAACAGACAGCCCCCCTGACAATAAGAAAAAACATCTACACACACACACACACACACACACACACACACACACACACTTATCCGTGTCCATTTTTCAAAATCCAACTTGAATTATGGCAACAGAATGCAGAGACATGCGAGCAGTGTGGTGAGATGTATAGAGACGTGTATGCACCGACAGTTTTTATGCAGATATCTTTCAGGTTGAAGCGTATATATGGATTTTTTTTTTTTTGGGCCCCTCTGTACGCACTTGTAAAACGGAGATACCGACATCTGGAGCAAACACAGCAGTCCATGGCAAATTCTCAGATTTTTAGGATCGTTCTAAGCAATGACCAATTACAAGGTTACTAGGCAAGTGGTGCCAATACGACAAACACAGTTTTGGACAGATTATAGATACAAGTAGCAACATTTACTGCATGTACTGCATGTTTTCCTGGGATTATACCATTGCTTTAAAAAGTGTTACCATATGAACACCAAAGGTAAATGTCTAATTAGTTGACCGAACCATTTGAATCAATGCGTTCATGTTCATTCCACAGACTATTTTGCCAATTCGTTCCTAGAGTTTGCTTTGCGCCCAACGTATTTGCCTCGTGCACCATTTAATTCAGTCTCCCCTCTGATATCCATACAGCCTTTGTCTCCTCGTGATCGATGCCCCACACACAGATATTAACGTATTTCAGGAGGCGCTGGGCCTGTATCATCCAGATAAAAACACTCCAATACGAGCTGATGACAGCCACTCCGAGGACAAGGAGCCCGTCAGTATTCGGGTGTAAGCGAGTGCATCTGTGAAATTGCGTCCCTCTCTAAATGCGTCGCATAGCTGTGCGCTCTAATGGCCGTCTGAAAATGGAGCCGACTGAGTGCGACAGTGCGCGGGCTAACCATAAATGGCCCCGTCAGCCCAGCACACAGAGATCAGTCACATCTTTGCTTATTCCCATTATCTGCAGGACAATGCAGCAGGCTCCGTGCGCTCAGCGCACAAGGGCTACATAAGGGTGTTTACAGCAATGTCATCATCTTTTCTTCCGTTATCTTTGGGAGAAGCGGGGGAAAGAAGAAGAGGGGAAAAAAAAAAAAAAAAAAAAAGACCCGAGTCTCCCGTTCCATCACAAGCGGTGATGTGCATTTAATAGACATGCTAAAAATAAAAGCTCCATGACCAGACATTTCACATAAAATGTGGTCTTCAGTTAAGTCACAATAACCAAGACACAATTCATCATTATCCTGCCCAGGGTCACGGCGGACCTGGAACCCATCACGAAGACGGAAATCTACACTACAGCCGAGATAGCACTCCATCGATTCCTTCACAAGTGTGTCGCTCTCCAGATATTTTTCGATTTGGTATATAGATAGCCGATGCAGTATTTGCAGTATCCATGCCTAATGCAAGCCCCTTTCTGAAAGCAGCATGCCCAGCAGATAAACACAAGCTCTTCTTTCCAACTATTAACAGCAAATCACCAAACTCACAGTTAGATTAATAATTACAACTTAGGCAAGTGGCCCTCACCTGGCTGTGCCTCCAAAAGTACCGCAGCATCACGGCATGCCCCAGAACCAAAAAAATAAAATTAAAAAAAAGCCACAGTCTACTGTTTATAATAAAGCCTGACATTATTTTTTTCCCTTCCAGAAATTTGTGATTTTAACTTGCATGTGGAGAGAAAAAAAAACAAAACAAAAAACGAGCTTTTACAGCTTCAGCTCATTTATTTAATTTGAAACACGAGTTCAGCTACTTTTAATGTCTCCCAAAACCATTTGAGCCTTTTGTATTAACCAATTACTGTGCAAGATAATTACTACATGGAGATATATTTGCGTAGGAGACCGTGACAGCCTTCACGCTCCGTGCCAGTGCTGGGGGACCCTGCCTGAATTCCCCCAGTGCACAATGTAGATTTCAGCTCTTATAAGAGACCACATTTAACCAGCTCACTTTAGCATACTGAACGATTTCTCAGTTGAACAGCGATTTCACTGCCATCAGTCTCGGAGGGCTGCAGAGGTTACATTGTATTTCCTCACATTTGTCAATTCTTACATGTTCACAGCAACATCCCAGATGCAGAGTAAACTAATAATTGTGTGTGCGCGCACGTACGTGCATGTGCGTATGGGAGGGGGAATAAGATCAAAATCTCAATGCTTCATTTGCGTTTCCTTGGGCTACCCAAAACTCAATTGCGTCTCCATGAGGATGCGATTCCTCAAAGCTGCCGTGTGCTGGTAATGAGAAGGCAGGGAGAATTTATCAGCAACTTCACTAAATCACGATTCTCCTACCTTCCAGGAGGTCTCCGGAGCCTTCGTGACTCCAGGTTAAATGCCGTGGCAAATTGAAATGTCGAACGAATGGAACAACGCAATTTAGCAATTCAAATATTAGGCCGAGTTTACGAAAGGCTGCTGGGCCTGCTTTAACATATCGAAGAGGAAGCGCCGGATAGATGGCGCCGAACAATTATCCGTCTTCGCGTGGTCATTAAATTGTCTTTCGACAGCCTCCTTGAAAACTCCATCACGCTGGAGGTACGCGGAGCCATGAAATCATGAAACGAATAATATGCACCAATTTGTTAACGAGACGCTACAAGGATTCCGGCTCCCTTAAAAAGCCCTCTACTTTAAACCTTTCCTGAAACGTCATCGGGTTTGACGGGACACGCTGAAATCCACACATCTGAAAAAAACAACTAAAATCTCCCTTTGAAGCTTTTAATGAACCTTAAACGGACACCAAGGCGTCCTGTGTTTGATATGCACGGCGCGAACTACATGAACTAGAGTCGCTATTCCTGAGCTCTCTTTTCTTTTTACTTTTAGACAGTAAGAAGAGAATTGGCCATCGTCACGGGTGAAGACGAGAGGCCCTTGCGATGCAGAAATTGAACGAGCCTCCACTTGTCATCTCTTACTCCCAGTAGGCTGATTAAGGAATTTCTCTTTCAGACGCACTCCGTCCTCTTCCTTGGTCTTTGTTTTCCATTCCTCTCCGCTCCTGGGGCATGGCGCGTCAGTAAAGACAGAAAATCTACCAGCACATCAATTAGACCGACAGATTGTAAAGCACGTCCGTGCAAGTATGCCACAATTACCCAAATGAGGCATCTGCATAAGAGCCGTGAAAGCAGGACACCCGTCCATCCTTCGTCAGCTCGTTTTGTTTTTTGCTTCTTTCTTTTTCGGACTTCATTAGTCGCAAGATTCCACCGGAAAAAGCAACAGGGGAGCTTCCTCACTCTGAATTTAATTGGCACACAAAGGAATTGTGTTATTCATCCTGTCCTGTTAACAAGCATGTCATGGAGGCAGACCACTATATTACATACAAGGGGATATTGATGGGACAGAAAAGTGTCAGATCGATGCGAGGCAACCGAAGCGCATCAGTGCGGGCTCCCCCCCCCAAATATACCATTGTCCTCTAGCACATATATAGTCAATAACAGGTACTAATCCCTTGCTCAAGGCTTTTACTGTGCAAGAGATCAGTTTCTGCTTAAAAAAAATAAAATATAGAGCACCAATTGATCAAAACCATTAATATCAAAGCCAGAGCCTTGCTAAGGAAGAGTTCCTAAGGAGGAAACACAAATGGGCCCTTTGCCCAGACGGGCGGGCAGGCGGGGGGTGGGCGCATCGGTTGTGTAATTGCATATCACACTTTCCTTTGCAGCCCTCTGAATAATGGTTTGTGGCATTGCCAGGATCTCTATTGCATTGCCCTGTGGGTGGACGAATGCGCACGGGGCAAGACCTTATTTGCTTTGTGCTGGAATTGTTTACTCCCACTCCTCACCCCTATTACACAACCAACAGTTGCCCAATCGATCTCTCAATTACCGCAGCACAGGTCACCCGGGGATAATTATTAAAGAAGTTGCCGAACCTAAATTTTCTTCCCTCTTTTTAATATCACAGCAGTGACCAACACCCCCACCTTCACCTCCCATGACGGACATTCATCCCATCAGCACCTCCAGTAATGGTAGGTTTAAAAATACATAAGCCAAAGACTCTAGATGGAAAGTCTAGCATGCGTGGTTGCACTTGTGCCCTTCCTTGTATCCTAGCATTGGTTAGTCTGCTCCAAAGCTCTTGGTAAATCTAGATTTCCTGCTCCGATCCCAGACGCAAAGCTCTGCCTGCAGCATTACGGTCTGTGAAGGGGATTTTGATCATCTTGGAACAAATCCTGTACATGCTGCTACTTTAGAGCCTTTAGCAATGCAACAACAACAACTCCATGGGTATCGCCAACTAGCAGCTGACCGCTTTACGGGTCATAAATCTGCTCAGCATTAAAAAAAGTAACTCTGAAACACACGGTTGCTCCTATGATACTTCAGTCTAAGCCAGGAAATAAAATCAGACCATCCTTTGCTTGCAGGGCTTTTTGTACTCAACCCATAACCAAAATCACCCTTTCCTAATTATTTTTCAAAAACCCAATAGAAAGCCTGCCCTTCCATCCTCCCTAATAGGCCCTGTTCACACCTAGCATTAATATGCGGAGAAGGTCTGTCCGCATTAGTCTAGCAGAGTCAGAGAACGCTGAAACGATATCAAATCATTTGCATAGAGATCAGAAGTGAGATCCGATTGCAAGTGGTCATGCGAGACGACGTTGGGAGACCGGAGAGACATCAACACCATTCTAATTGTGAACCGACTTACAGCTGTTCTCCTGTGATCAGATCACGCATGCCACTCAGTAATGCCAGGTGGGAATGGGCCATATATGCATCCACTGTGATGCCAGACCAAAATCTACCGTTTCAAAGTACTACCCTGGTCACGCAGTGGAAGCTTGCTGCTCCGAGTTTGTACCGTACCAGCGCAGCAACCTTGCTGTCCGAGCTCTATACTATAAATCAACCTCTATAGAATCCTGAGAGAAGGGGGACGACGACCTGAAACACACCAACAATGTACTGTTATCTTATTGAGTCTACCTTTCTCAGGTGCCAGACCCAGTACGGAGCAAGGATTTTCTCCAAAACAAAAATAAATAAATAAAATGTATCTTCAAGTCTCAAAGCTGCATAGCCTTTCAACAAGTCCATTATTCAATCCATTCAAATCCAAAATGTGAATGCAGGGTGACCATAAACTGCCATATTTTACTGTACTAATGAATCTAAAGACCAACAAAACAGCTCAGTTTTGGATGAGGGAAAATCTACCTCTAAACACAATTTCAAGTAATGTTTACAAGTCCAAAATCACAAGTTTATAACATTAGCAAGCAAGCCATTTTTATTAGCTGCTAATGTTTGGATACTTGGAATTAACTAGTTGGGTAATTTACATATTTAACATGCGCCATGTTGGATTATTGTGACGGTGACTGGCAAGTGTTGACCGAAGTATTGATACGGCATCAACTTTGGATTGGGGGCCCAAGGTGCACGAGTCAGTAGTTTTGTTGTTGCCGTTACATAAAAAGTGGAAATGTCTCTGGAACATATTCATAAACTATTTAAATCAATCGGTGCAAGTGTATTAAAAGACCTGAGAGAAACCGTGGCAAAACCACAGAGGGACTCCTCGGATGAGCTGGTTATGCAAGACCTCCATCAGTCAATACCCCCATCCATTTATCATTTAACCACTTGCTCCCTCTATCCCTGCCTCCAAACGTCCATCCACCAATTAATCCCCATCCAATAAACCAATCATTAAATTAACACACCCATCCAATTACCACCTTCAGATGGAGACATCCATCCGTTCCTGAAGGGAACAGCCAAAAGGAGTAGTAGTAGATTCATCTGAAGCAAGCCATCCATCACTCTCATCCATCCACCCATTGAATAAACCAATCATAAAATGAATTCCCATCGTCCATCCAAATACCCATCCATTCAATAAACCAAATCATTCAATTAATACATCCACCTACTCACACCTCTGCTGCTTAATCCTGTTCAGGGTCACAGGGGGAAGCTGGAGCCAATCCTAGAGGACTTCAGGTGAGAGGCAGGCGACACCCTAGCAGGTCATCAATCCAGTGCAGCTCGTCCATCAAATAATGCATTTATCCATCTAGCCATCCAGAGCAAGCCATCCATCCACTAAAGCAAACATAAAACGAACACACTAATCCATCTACCCATCAATCTTTTCAAAAAACCCACCCATTGATAAAGCCATCTACCCAGCCAGCTGTCCATCCATCAAATAAAGCATAAAATGAATACACCAACCAAATCATTCCCAAGTCCCTGAATCCAACCATCAATTAAACTCATCCATCAATCCATCCATCCACCCACCCATCGAATAGGCCAGTGGTCCCCAACCTTTTTTGTACCGTGGACCACATTCACGTAGGGCAAGTTTTCCACGGACCGGGGGGGAGGTGGGTGTTGCGATGTAAAAGGATGGGCTGGGGGGGGGTGGAACTGCTTCGTTCTCTGAGTCACGTGCAGTAGTGCGACAAGAGTGGAATTTTTCAAAATAAGATACCCAGGAAACTAATAAATAAAATAACTAAAAATTTCAGAAAGGTTATTGTTTCGCAGACTGGTACCAAAAGTCCGTGGCCCGGTGGTTGGGGACCCCTGCCAACCAATCAAAAAAAAAAAAAAAAAACTTACCACCTACGACCCAGTTATCCATTTCATCATGTAACGATTGATGTATGGATTACAACCCACAGAACCACCCATACATCCACAGTCTCTCTTCAACACAAACATTAAGAGCATGTTTATATGTTTGCAACTGCCTCAGATGCCTTCACAACCCTACTTAAAGTCTTATTAAAATATCACAAGGTTTAATAAAACTTGACTCGTCTCCTTCTTAGCTTGAACCCCTTCCAAGTCTCCAGGCATCGACTTTTAGTCTGGGAGGAAGAAAAACCATGCGTTTTCACATAAAGGCTGAAAATTTAAAAATTATGGTAGATTACCTTAACCAGCCAGATCACAGTTACGTGCATTATAGCATCCTCCATAAACCACATTTTGGGAGAAAACCATCTATTCAATATTGCAAAAGCAAGAACTTATTTCTGCCTTTACATTAAATTGGTAATAAACTGACAGGGAATTCGTTATTTGTACCAAGTTTCAGACTGCCACAGTCATAGTACACACTTGTTCCAGGACCTCACAGTCTTAGCTTGGAGGACCCTGTGAACTTTCTGCGAAGCCCTGTTATGCATGCTGCACCACCTTTTCCTGGCTTCTTAGCCTGGAGCCAAACATGGTGACTGTCACCCATTCTTCTGCTGTGAAGATGTGGCCAACACCCTGGTCTCAGAGAGCGCTCGGTAAAGAACAGTGCTTTTGATGAAGAGCATGCATATTTCATACGTGTCGGCTCTCATTTGGGAGAAGATTAAAGAAGGGGAAGGGCAGAAGCGGAAGAACACTGAGGAAGTTGGAGGTCAATGATAAGGGGATAAATTATAAAGAGGTCTAGCCATTAAAATAAAAGGCCCTGGATAGATCTTGCCCCTCTATTCCTCCTCTAATTTCCTCAGATGTTTCCTTGTGATATCATTCTAATTAGTAAGTAATGTAATAACATGTTAAATTGAACAAATTTCTCCCTTTGCTTGATGGTCTGCTTAATTTCCACAGACACTTCTATCCAGGAATAATTCGGAGGTTGTCATTAGAGAGCCTGTCATTTCATTTTTAAAAATGTTCCTCTCCCTCCATTTTTGCCATCATCTTTCTCCTCAGAAGGTATTATTTACCACATACTCGAGCTGAAATGCTCAGCTTGCCCGAGGACAGCCCGTAGCCACACAGCGATCAAAGCAACACCATTTTCTCCTCTAGAGTTTTAGAGAGAAAGACATCAAGAGACCTAAAGGGCAAAACATTTGGGTTTAAAAGATTTACTTAATGCAACTAAACTAAGAACGTGCTCAAGCTATTAAACTATAAGAGCTGCACGACACAAACGGTAAGCGATCATTCAAATGTGCCACAACATTAGTTTACACAAGCATGAGCCAAGCACAGACTTTGGAGACGAGCTTAAAAGGCGACACCTTATACCCCTTTTCCTCAAAGTGGCGCCATACGCTTAAATCTTAAGGAAACGTCTGAGGAGACGACAAAAGCATTTCACGAGGATTAAGCGCCACAGCACCCTTCTCACCCCGTCTACAGCCCCGCTCAGGACGGCTGGCTTGAGCACTTGTGGCTTTAAATAACAACGAGCCACTCCTCACCCAAACTCCCTCTTCTGTCCGCCTATCAGGGATCGATATCCTCAGGAATATTCATGACCTTGCCAGCTCTTACACAAGCCGTGAGCGCAAATACGTCGATCAGCATCAATCTGAAACTTCCTCTGTAACAAAGGGGAGATGAATCTGAAAAGCTTCTCGAAACATACTCTGAAACAACCAGCCCAACTCACCAGGCCGTCTTATTTCACATAATGCAGGTTGGTAGGCACTCCCAAAATACCCAAATATAGGTGAACAAGAAGACCGGGGGTGGGGGGTGGTGGTGTCAGTCATCTATAATGGGTCCACTTTATATTTATTAAAAATAAATAAATAAATAAATTAAAAAAAAGGAAAAAAGGCACTAGTACCTGGAGGAGTGTTAGGAAATCAAGGGATCCAAGGTCAGTGTGTGTGTGTGAGAATCTAGCATCACATTATATTATGTACTAATAAGGAATGGACAAAAGGAGCCGTTACATCTGTATACTTCCAAGCGGACAAAAGAAAATCTCAGAAAAGTAGGCCAGCAATTACTTCACAGCAGTCGTCTCGCCTTATGGCGCCGATTATAATAATTGTAACCATGTAATATATTCAAAAGATTTAACTATGGCAGGAAAGAGGTATAAATATTTAGGAAGGTAGTGGTTTGACAGCATGAATAGCAACGTTGTATTTCGACGTTAATGCCGTGTGTAACGGATTAAGTAAGTAATCTACAGTACTGCATTAGAATGAGTACATCGATTTAAAGCCTTGAATAGTCGTCATTGCGGTCACGTGTGCAGTGAAGGAAAATTAAATCCACACCGTCAGAGACATCTGAAAGAAGTTCCGATTTCTAACAGCTAAGACCCTACACTCGAGAGCGGTCTTTCGCCAGTCACATACGATGCATCAGAAAACCCAGTGTGTGTGAATAATTCTGAAAGAACAGACAGAGGGCAGATCAGATCAGTAGAGAATGAGGATTGTGCGAGGAGTGTGCGCGCGAGAGACATGTCTCAGTGATATGAATTAAAGATGACGGTGAGCTCTCCATGAGGATTCCAGGGCAGGCGAGATTCCGAGGAGGGCGAAAGAGTGAAAAGCCTCCCGTCACTCATCCAAACGTCTCTGCACGGTCCTGATGGGCCTATGCTCTCACGCTGGATTCGTTCAATTCCTTCTCACACCTGGCATTGAGACACTCCTCTCCCCCGTATTGGTCTTCCTTTTTATAAACAAGATCTCCATCTGTCCGGTTCTTTTCTTGCTCTACCGACACAGTGCTGACTGACCTTTCTATGAAATGTTTCCAACACTTTGTACAAGCCATAAATTTAGTGCCTGCCGTTTGTGTTCAAGTGTGCACAAATGGGTGCGCGCTCTACGTATTGTGTAATGGGCCAAGTAATCTTTCACTTATCTACCGGTACCTTTCGGAGTACCTCCAGCTGTGCAGGCAAGCAGTCAACATCTGGAATCTAATATGCGCACAGACACACGCACGTGCATGCCAACATGACGTAAAGATGCAGAAAAACAATCCAAAATAAAATTCAAGAATTGAACTTGGACCATACGGCTGCCACTGAAAGCATGGACGTGCAGACCTATAAACTGCCCACTGCCAGACAGAGTTCCTTCACACCTCACTCATCCTACTAATAAAGCAGTAGCAGAAATCATCCAAAAGATCTCCCAGGATGAGCCTTCCCTTTTTAATGACCCTTCGCTAATCATCTACAGATGGAACAAGAAAGGAAAAAAAAAGAAAAAAAAAAAAAGGAAAAACACCCTCCAAAGTCATGCCTGTCAGACATAAAATAAATGATCTGTCAAATAAATTATGCTCATGAGGCATGAAGACATTCAAGATGTTGTACTAGGACGTTTATTAACACGGCCATTAAATTTACAGGCCTCAAGGATCCATGTTTGGACACTCATCACTCCTCATTTGTCAGTCTAGGAGCTCTTTAGCGCATCTACCGCAAAGGGTGCCATCAGCCGGACAAGAGAATAGAAGCCGATCGTCTGACGGCGATGGACAAGCTCATGAAATGTTGCAAAAATAAATAAGAGATTTAAAAATCGCGATAATTAGCAGCTGTTTTTCCATTAACCTGCTCAATATGAAATCGCAAAGTAAAAAACTAGCAGCGGAAATATGCACGTAAACAAAATTTGTGTGCTTGCTTGAGGAGGTTCTCCAAACAATTCAATAAAGCAATTTCATTAAAAAAAAAAAAAAAACATTTCACAGTTCAATCAAATGGCAACTGAACGTGCTCCCTTTCAGGAAAAACGAAGCCATGAGCCATCACAAGAGAAGAAAACCCAGGTTTAAAATCATAAGACGTCACTAAACAGCCACTGCAGCCAAAATAGCTACTGGAAACTACACAGGAAAACTGCAACAGAAGCTAACGTTATTGACTCTCTAATAATGATACAATAGCCTGAGCCAATTGGCTTACTGAGGACAGACTATGCAAAAAATAAATAAATAAATAAATAAAAAAAGTAAAAAAAACCCAGCTAACATCAGCTAGCCAGCCAAATAATTGTGCTATAACGTGTCAAATCTGAACCTCGTACTTCTGAACGTGTTTGTATGAAATGTGCTACAGCTGCCGAAACCATTACTTGTTACCATTTAGCAAAACACGCCATTTTTCTTCCGTCTTAAAGTTTCTAGGGAGCTTACCGGTTCCAGTGATCCCCACGACTGAGACGGGGTCTCACACACACACACACAGGATGTCTGTAAATGATGACCAAGAGACCCACATAAACACAAACTAACATTTCAGCTCCTAACAAATTGTCTTAGCCCCCCCCAAGACCATGACTTAAACCGTTCTTTACAAGTCATGCTTTGAATGCTTTCCAGGTTATTTGCACTTGAATTCTCCAAAACCTAAAAGACTCGCCGGCAGACCTTCACTTGGATAGTATTGCATCACCAGCAGTTCACGTTTCCTATCAAAACTTGGCATTTCTAGAACTTTGTCTGTGAAAACATCCATCTTCTTTCCTCAAAGGTTAGATGAATTGCAGACAAACACCAATTCCCAAGAGCGAAAGGAATGCACGGTGCGGCCTACCTTTCTGTCATCTCAAAACTAAGCAGGTAGTTCCAGTACTCTAGGTTTCAGAGAGCAAATTTTACCCATCAGGCTAAAGAGAACAGGGTTGGAAAATGGCTCACAGTTCGGTTAGCTGGCCATTTAAAACCGTGCATGTATGCAGAGTCAATTTTATCATAAAATATGTTAAGGTTTATAGCTACAAATCCAAAAAAATAATTATAAAATGCCATCTCCATCCACAGGCCTTGACCAAGCTCACATCCCCTTGCCAATACTAGCATCCCTCATTGTCCTGACTCTCACCTAGGGGACCTATAAAGCCAGCTGTGAAGAATCACACCAGCTGTGAGGAAAAGCAGTGACCTGGAACAAGCTCGTACATGTGACAGGAACCCTTAAATCAGAAGAAACATGTTATTTATAGAGATGGCGCTCTCCAGAGGTTACTGTTAGAAGGGAGGGGGGGGAGAATGAACTGAGGTCGGCAGGTAATACGTCTTTGTCAAATCTGATAATCAGTAGAACTAACCTAGATGGCAAATGCAGCAGTTCTCAGATAGGATGCGAGGTGAATTCAGAAGTGATGTTCTCCTTGGTGGGAGGTCCTCTGAAACTCATTTGACCATGTCTTGTCCTGTGGAGCAATCTGATCTCATGCAAAATTCATAGGGATTTTGACAAGCAGGTAGGATTTAGCTGGCTTTTAGACAAATTAAGTCCTAAGGAAGAGCTATGGACACTCGCCCCGCCTTTCACCCGAACCTTAGCCACCCCCAGCTTCCTATACAAGTTGATGAATTCTTCTAAGACTGCAAAGCAACACGTTGTGCAGAGACAAAGTCGTTCTCTTCTGACCGGTAGCTTGTAATAAAGTCTGCTTGGTCAGAAGGTGCCGATAAATTTTATACAACGTACTCAACGTTCTCTACACATACGTGAAGCCTCAAAAGAAATAGATAACCGGTGTAATCATTGATTTGATGAGGTTTTCTGTAGGGTCGTGTTTACACGGCAGAGAAGGAATCTCGTGTGTCACCCAAAAAACGGTAGGAGTTTCAACCTTCAGGTCAGATAGGTTAGGTTTCACTTTTAGGGTTCCCTACAAGACAAGCAATCTTATTAGATCGAAAGAAAGGGGGGGGGGTGGTGAGGGACAAGGGATCTTGTAACTCCTGTATGAAGAGACTTCTTTCAACTTCGGCAAAGAAACACTATTCCCATCTAACTCCATCTTCGTTTCGATAGTTACTCGTTTAGCTCTTTCTGAAAGAACCCAAGCAGTTCGTCTAGCTGTCAGCCGTGGTTAAGGCTTGGAAAAGGCGCTTCGGGGTGACGGGGAACAAGTGAAAGGCTGTTGCCCTAATTGCAAACAGGTATAGAGTCAATAGAGAGAGCAAATTGAAAATGGCGTTCAAATAGGCAGAGGACACAGCCGGCTGCACAGACGAGAAGGATGTTGGACATTACGGTTAAGCATCCGGCGAGGTAAAGGAGCCAAGCTCTACTTTTCATCAAGGCGTTGGGAACCACATCATCCAACAAAATACATTGTGTTCACAATAATCGTGGCACATGCTTTTGTTGAAATTTATTTCTTTGTTGAAGGATTTGTTTTTTCTCTGACCAAAAGCATTTCAACTAAAGGTTGGATTTTTCTTGTTTGTTCAGCGCAAGATGTAGCTGCTCCACCAAAATGTGGATTTTTCCTAACCCCCAACCATCACACGGTGTTCCAATAATTGTGGAGGGCACTGTTCATGTTCAACATGCATACTGTGGATTAATCCCTTCCCCACACACACAGACTCTAGATCCAATCCCTTAAATATCATACTAATATTTATATGCTACGCAGTGTACACCAAAAAGGAGGAATTATGGTTACGCATTGTCTGATGTCAGTAAAACAAAAATAAAAACAGCTACGGGGTACGATCTGCATAAGTCAAAGCCGATGCCTCGCACCTCATCTCCCTCAGCCACTGTGCCATTTCAGGAAGGAAAAACATTTACTCAAGCGGCAACACACAGTACAGTAAATAACCTGATAGTCAGCAGAGTGGTCATGAAAACCTTTGAAGATTTGCTCTCCACGGTGAAACTGATGAATATTGAGGTTGACGTTACGGAATGGATTACAATTTCAGCCCAATCAAAAACAAAATGGGCTGCGATGAGCGGTGACCTCGGCTAAATTGGCCACCACTGATCTCATCACCGTTCCAAATCCTCATTGGCCTCCCCTGCTGTTAGGGTTTTAATGACCGTCTAATGGCAAGAAAATTAAAGCCAAGTGAATTGGGGTTACAAGGATGTCTGCGATTTTAACACGGGGTTAACAAACCTTCTGTTTCTAATCTAAGGCTTAATAAGGAGCCCACTCACTCAATCTACTTATGTTTCTATGCAAATGTATCAGGACTCCCCCCATCCCCAGCCCCCCAAAAAAGAAAAGGAAAAATCAACAACTTTTGATGTTGAACATTTCAACGGGACACCTCAAATTTTAGACTTGAAAATTCAACCTAACAAACTGTATAAACCGGTACATTAATAGCAAATGTATATTGATCAACTTAAAATCCAACCAAAATCCCAATTATGGCGTGTGCAAAAGTTTGGACACCGTTCCAGTTCCAACGTCTCGAATTACCTTGTTAGGCCTTAATTGACTCATTAAAGCTCATCAGGAAAGTCAAGAACTTGTATTAGGAATAATTCCAACTTATAATAAGGCTATTAACAAATTGTATACCATCTCAAAGCTCGCAATTTAACACTGAAACGTCATTAGGAAATGGCAGTTAAGGCAAACTGGAGGTCAAAGCAAAAACCTGGAAGCCCCATAGATGGAATTGCTCATTTCTGGGCAGAAAGGTAACGCAAAACCCCCCCAAACAAATCTAAAGGACCTGCAGAGATCTTGGCGCACTGTTTAACCATGCAGCATTGCTTGCACAAACACTCTCTGCATAGAGGAGTCATCAGAAGGCAATCACAAACGTTATTACAAATGTCAACCTCTGGAATAAGCCAAAGTATATCTACACATGCATTGTGGAAAAGGAACACATTTCACCAAAAGGTATGTTTAATAGGGGGAACAATGCATTTGATGAAAATGCTTCTTCTGATGAAAAGGACAAAATTACCAGCTATTAAGTATGAAGGGAGATCAGTTATGCTTTGGAATGGTATTACAGCCAAAAGCACAGAAAAACTTCGCACAAGTAGAAGGGAGAACGGCATCCAGCAAATATAAAAATTCTGGAAGTAAATATGATCCAGTCAGCCCAAAAAGTGAAAAGAGGCAGGCTCAAAGAGCAGGACTACAAAAAAAAAAAATCAAACACGAGCAGGAACTTCTGGAACGGCCCTCACCTTCCCATAAATTGAAGATGACTGAAAATACCGATTTTAGACACACGGCATATGCGAAATGACCTCAGAACTTGGATCAACCCTGATCAATCAAATAACCACATCCCTTCGTGGCCCACCTGCTTTGCATTTACAGATGCCCACAAAACTGAAAACGACAAAATGACCAGGGTGTAAAAAAAAAATAAAATTATCATAACGTGGTGCAAAAATATGCCAAATCCCCCCCCCCCCCTTTTTAACCTTTATGAAAAAGAATTGTCCACTACATTCATTTAATATAAGGAACAAGTTAAGAAAATATTAAATTTAAAACCACTCATAAGCTCAAGAGCCCTACCTGCTGTAAGCTCAGGTTCCCCTTAAATGAATCAAGATACTACATTACACTTTTCCTCAAGTACTGCTGGTCATACTTGGAGGTAACTTTCAATTTCCCTTTACTTTCATGGCACCCTCACATTTGTCATGTCCTTCACTGCAGCACAAAACAGGTTGCATGTCCATCTCTGTACACTGGCAGCGAGTGCAGAAATACAAAGGAGGACCGTCTGCACGAATTTTAAAAATAATGACTTGACATGAATCCGATAGAACTCCTCTCCAACGCACAGACAGGCTTTTGATTGTTCATTAAGACAAAGAAACGAAAGGCGCTGCTGCCTCTTCGTCTATGCTTTTGATGTTGGATAATTAGCAGGAGATGATCAGGCATGAATTAAACAAAGTCTAGGCGGAGATTGTGATGGCCGCGATGCTGAGCTGAGATCAAGTTTAATGTCTCCAATAACGAATGCTGGCCCTGGTGTTCACAATAGCAGGACTCGCTAGCAATTAACACAACACATGGGAGTTGGGTCGCTTCACCGATTTAATTCTGACAGCAGATGTGCGAGGACATGATGACTCAATATACAGGAATTCAATACTGACAAACAGCTTTTCACACAGTCACACTTTACCCTCTGACTCTCGTTATCTGCGTCATGACTAATACGACTGTGTCTCCAAATACATACATGGACATAAAACTGCCAGAAATGTTCTAATGTGAAAATGGACAGGAATTAAATAAACTATGGCTTTAAAGGTTTATATTAAATGTTTCTCTAGTCACAACTTACACAAGTGATTCTATTGTTCAGGCTCCACATCAATGGATTAAAAATATCTAATAGGTAAAGAATTTAATACATTTTTTTTTTTTTTTTTTTTTTTGCCAGAGTCTTCAGTGTCAGTGCTTTGCAACAGCCACAAGTAAAGTTTCCCCAACACAGGAACATACGGTGTGTTCATGCAATTTTTTTTTTTTTTTGCTTTTTAACTTAATGTGACGGTAAAAACATGAGCCTGGTGATGTAATGATCCTGTATAGCTCTTGTAACATCAGGGATGACAGAAACCAACTTCATGTGGACATTACAACAATATTAGAAGGTGACTATAAACAAAAGATGTACAAATGGACTTTTTTTTTTTTAAATGCAAAGTTGGAAAATCAATGTAGTACAAGAGGATTAAGACATGTCCTTGAAAATAGTCACATGGGGGGATAGAAATGTTCATTGAACTGAGAAAGTCAAATAAAATAAACCCTCATTGGGATAATGCTAATCGAATAAAGAAAACGTCTAATTAAGCACCACACATTTGTGTTTTACAGTTAATACTAGTGCTGTCTACAAGTTTTTCCGATATCTAGCCTACATAAGTTGATCCTCCGAGTGCACCTACCATTTATAAAGCTCACATTCAGAGTCCCGTTACGACCGCGACCCTTTAATAAGTTCCACAGAGGTTTGGGTTTCCTACCTAAATCAATACGCGATACCATTATACTTGGCCTGGGTCAATAATTGTGATTAAACTTTAATAAAGCATAAGAAACTATAGACATTTCTAAACTTTTGACTGACAGTGCGTGTGTGCTTATAGGCTACCTGAACCCCAGGGAACTGAGGTGTTGGGATGTACTGTATTGCGCCGAGCTGGTGAAGTAATAGGAAGGAAAGCTCAATGACCTGGTTAATGTTTTCACGTGCACAATGGCCTGTGATCTCCTTCAGACTTCGCAAGTTCCCCCTGAATAAAGCCACATCAATGAACTACTAATATGATAATATTAACATGCATCCTGGAAACTGTCAACTGGATTACAGTCTAGGGTGCAACTCTGACTATTATGCTTGGAAGCGGAGGAATGATTTGGAAAGACGGGAAATTTCATCGCGTTGAATTACACACCCACACGACATTTACGAATTTACCTTTAAACAAGCATGCACAAGAACAGTTGTTAGTCATTGATTTCAACCTGAAAATAGGAAAGACCACTGATAGAGAGAAGCTTGTATTCAACATTGCAGAAGATTTTATAAAAATTTTATATACACACATTTATTTTTTATATATATACATACATACATACATACATACACAGAGAGAGAGAGAGAGAGAGAGAGAGAGAGAGAGACACACACACACACAAACAGAAATACAGAATATATATATGAAAACAAACACACACACACAAGTAAATAAGCAAATAACTTTAGCTTTCACTAAACCTTACTTAAATCAGGCCCAAATTGCCAAACATCTAGCTGCACATTTGAGAATTCACAGACTTCCCTGCAAAAAAAGTTGGGGGGGGGACACAACATTTTCACCTGGTTTACCTCCAGCAGGTTTTGGACAACTGCAGCATGCCGCATGCTCTCCTGTGATTGGCTCAGCGATTCAACTCCTGCATAAATTAGAGTACGTCACGCAAATTAATTACAACCAAAGATTATAGAGCGGCACAAGATATATTACTTACGTCATAAGCAGAAGTACCACCGTAGACGCCATTTTGGTAAGCCCACCATAACATTCCTTATCTGTTTCAGCAAACGGCTAGCGCCACCTTTTGGAAAACATACACTAAACTGTCCAAAGTTATTCAAGCACTCATGAGGAGGTTAATTGTCGTCAATACTATCTGAAATAAATCGATGTCTGTAATTTCAATTATTGAGGAGAAAAAAAAAAGAAAAAGAAAAAAAACCAATCCACTCAGATAATCTATTGATGTCATCTTAACACAGGATGTCATAATGTATCATAATACAAACAAGGCTAATACATCAAAACAAGAAACAACAAGACGACTTCAGAAAAATGCCGCATGTTTCCCACGGTATCCGGCCTCTGTGATGAAAGGTCAGCTTACCAAAATGGCGTCCATAGTGTCGAACTTCCGTACTTCCTGATTAGCAATGTATTTTCCAGCCAGTAAGCTATCTTAACACGTAGTGCTGTAGAATCTTTGGTATAACTTGCTGCGAAAAGGGGGCGGGGCCCAAAGGACGAGTGGGCGGGATCTCACGTCTGCACAGCTGCAGCCCATTAGGTCTCCACCCTAATTAACGCTGAAGGACAAGGGCGTTTGTGGAAAAACAAAATGCACATAAATTCACAATTTAACATGATTTCAAACTTAAACTCAAGTCCATTTTCTACCAGACTCATTAACCACATGCTTGTAAAGCATTAACCAAGGGTCAAAATCATCATGCTATAATGTCTATAATCAAAACAGCACTTATACCTACACATTTAGCAGGAGCTAAATAATATACTAACTGACAAAGCAGAAACATTCAGTTCACTTGTGTGCATTTCTTCAGCTGCTCGTATCCACATGAACAATTTACAGACCAATTAGTGCCGCTAATCAGCTACACCTGGGTTTTCTTCAAATCTCCTGTCTCACATTGTCAAAACAACTTGCTGTAGGTGTTTAACTAAACACAAACTGTGGCAATACCTCATCAGGGGCTTGCTGGAACTGCCCAGGTTTCCAAACACTTGAACTTAAGTTGTGCTCCCAAAAATCTAGTGAAAGGCCTTAAATACCAAGTGACAAACTTAGGCCCAAACAATGACAGAGCGCCACCTAAAGGCTGGGATGAAAGATGTGAAATACTAAACAACTACTAAATCTGTCTTTTTAAATTTGACATTTGTGTAAAATCTTGCATTATAGGAATATAGGCTGCTTCAGTTTCATTTATTAGCTTATTTATCTAGCTTTATATATAAATGAAAATGAAAACTAAAAGATTGTCAAATCACATGAGCCAATATTTTATTCACAACAGAACGTAGATAACAGAACAAATGTTTAAACGGAGAACAAGGAAAGATTTTATGCACAAAATGAGCTCATTTCAAATGTGATGCTTGCTACAACTTTAAAGAACGTCCCAGATTTTCTGGGATTTGGGTTGTGTGTGTGTGTATATA
>JAQMCW010000037.1:24455481-24469168 GCA_030068335.1 Chrysichthys cranchii | reverse complement strand
CGACCACCCCCCCCCCCCCCCCCCTCTTCGCTAATCATTCTCTCACTCGTTTGTTAGTTCAATCTCCACCGGACACGAAAACAATATTACAGAAAGCTTGAAGTTAAAATTTGCCGTTACGTCAACATATCTCTATTTCCCGATATTACGTCATGACTCTAATTTAATATCGCAGAGTGCTTTATTGAATTACCTTACAAGCCTCGTTCTGTATCCAAGGTAGTCGAAAAATATTTAATGCAGAAATATTACATGATAAAACATTTTAATATACAAATCTAAAAAAAAAAGATGAAGTGGAACTAACAATATTAAGTTGAGATCCTAAAAAAAATAGCATTTAATTTTTCTTATTGCGTTAAAGTAGGGTTCCCATCGTTTCCCAGTCACATCATTAACATCACAGCCATATCGCATTGTGCGTATGTGCAGTTTGTGGTGGCCTGGATTCGGTCTCTAACTGGCTGTGTCTCAATAAAGCAGAAAAGCCCTGGGCAGAGAAACCTGTCACACTTTCCTTAATCACTAAAGACCCCTTCAGCCAAGCACACTATATCCCCTTCTCTAGCCCTGTCTCTCTTTTGTGCACTTCACCTCCCAGCTCTTTTGGCAGTTTCATAGTTCTCATTCCTACCCATCTGTTTTCATTCATTAGGACAGATCCGCTTCTGTGGGCATCCGACACCTTTTCATGTTGTACTGCACAACAGACTTAAGAACGGCCAGGAATTCACATAGGCTTTTCGTCAGGCCAGATTCTTTCACGCTCTTTCTCACTCGTTCCTCAGGACATTTTCAAACATCCACAAATTTCGATTATATTGTTTAGTGAACACCGAGTATGACCCATCCTCCACCCCACCCCCTCCCTGATGTCATCGTCCATCACCATGTTTCACTTTAGACATCGTCATGTGCCGGTTCGGTAAATACATGATCTAGATCAGTAGACAGTTCGCCAGTACTAGTTATTACAGATAACTAGTTACTACCAAAGATTCTACAGCGGAGCAAGATGGATCACAATAGGGAGAAGTACCACCGTGGATGCCAACGGCTAGCGCCACCTCTTGGAAAACATACGCTGAACTGTCCAAAGTTATTCAAGCAGTCATGAGGAGGTTAATTGTTGTCAATACTATCTGAGATAGCAAATCGATGTCTGAAGTCAAATGCGATCCACGATGTTAATCGATATCCGAGGGTTAAATCAAACGGGGTGAATTTTGCAGTGTAGCTGCATGGAGTTGAACTTACCTCAATTGGGCTCCAGTTATTGAGAAAAAAATCAAATAATCTATTGATGTCGTCTTAACGCAGGATGTCATAATTTCTCAAAATGCAAACAAGGCTAATACATCAAAACAAGAAACAACAAGATGATTTCAGAAAAATGCCACAAGTTTCCCACGGTATCCGGCCTCTGGGACGAAAGGTCAGCTTACCAAAATGGCGCCCATGGTGTCGAACTTCCGAACTTCCTAATTATCAACGTATTTTCTGGCCAGTAATCCATCTTGCGCGTAGTGCTTTAGAATCTTTGGTTCCTACTAACCAGTTACTAGTTACCACTACTCTAGTTACTACAGATAACAGTGCAATAAAAACAATAATGGATTTGAATTACATCTGTTACAAACTCTGATCAAATCCTGCTGGTAAATCAGATGTGAGAATTCAACAGCACCATTTTATAAAATGTAAAAAGTGTGTAAGACGTGATCATTTTGCAATTAGCAATTAGCCAGCAATTAACAAAAGCTATTTTTTTCCTAAAGGTGTTTTATTTGGAGCCCCTTCTAATCGGCAAAATGAATGTGGCATTCAACGTCTTATAGAGGAAGCTACAAAAATGCCCTAGTAAATAATTCCCCGCTGACTAATACATATTATGGAGCTTTCCTATAAACATTTAAATCAATAACACACTCTGACATTTGGTCCCTCCTGTATGTAGCTTTACACAAACATTAAGACACTGAGTAAGCAGATCGTCATGTACACACCAGATTTTGCCAAAAAACGAAGCATATTTCTAATCAGGTTCCTGGCCGGGCCAGCCATCCGCTATGGAACAGACCGGGCGCAGTGTGGCTCTGCAGCAGGCAGCTTGTGCTAGCAGGGTTCGACTCCACTTGATTTCTCCATCAGCGGGTAGTGGACTGGTCTTAACACCCCCATTACATTTACTTTTCATGTTCGTTCCTACACGAATGTGTCTCCATGGCCAAGCAAATGTGTCTTGAGCTACAGTGGTACATAGTGAAGGCAGATGGTGAACAGAAGTCCTTTTTCAAAAAAAAAACCCCAAAAAACAAAAAATGACTGACAGTGCCAATTTTTTTTGTTTGTACTAAACACTGGAAACATTTCGGGTTGAGCTTGTCAGATGACGGATCAGAATTTCTGCTTTCATATTTACGTCTAAATGTGCGCAACAAGTCATCTTGTGTTAAACATGGCATGATTTTTCACCCTTTTTCCAAGATCAAATATTGGAACATGTGACAGATGGATGTTATTTGTCGCCCAGGTGTGCCCTATTAGATGAGGTCTGAATTTCTACTCTTAGTTTGGTTCCTGAAGTCTGCATTTGTTGCTAAAAAGCATAAAACAACATAAAGACCAGAGAGCTGTCTATGGGAGAAATGCAAGTCTTTATGAAGAAAAGAGAAAACGTCCATTTCACAAGTGTTGGGCATTTCAGGATAATCTGGATTGTCCTGAAAAAGAAAGACTACTAGTGTACGAACAAGCAGACGTCAAAAAGGTCGGCCAAGGGAAACAACAGCAGACAGTGACGAACGTTGTGAGAGCTGTGAAGAACAGCGCAAAAATGACAGGAAGTGACATCACAACCAACAACCTCCACAGGGCAGGGGTGAAGGTAGCACAGTCCACTGTCTGAATTAGACTTAGCGAGCAGAAATATACAGGCCATACCACAAGATACAGACCACTCATCAGCAGTAAGAATTGGAAGGCCAGACTGAACCTTGCAAAGAAATAGAGTTAAATCACAAAATTTCTACAGCCAAGATGAACCTCTACCAAAATGATGGAAAGGCCAAAGTGTGGAGAAAGAAAGGATCTGCTCATGATCCAAGACATACGAACACATCAGTCAAGCACAATGCAAGCAGCGTCATGGCTTGGGCTCGCATGGCCGCTTCTTGAACAGGCTCACTAAACTTTATTGATGATGCAACTCATGATGGAAGCAGCAGAATGCATTTTGCCAATTTACAGGAAACGCGTCCGATCTAATTGAAGGAACTTCATCGCGAAGCAAGACAACAACCCAAAACACCCTACCAACACAGCGAAAGATTTCATCGAGGGAAAATGTGGAAGCTTTTAGACTGGCTAAATCAATCACCAGACCTTAACCCAACTGAGAATGCATTTCACCCCCTGAAGAAGATACTGAAGGAAGAAACCCTTCCAAAGCAAATAATAACTGAAAGAAGCCATGATACAAGCCTGGAAAAGCATCATAAACACATCACTAAAGAAGAACGCAACAGTTCGGCGAGTATCTGCTTGATATGGTTATCACAAGCAAGGGATATGCAACCGCCCAGTAAGTGTTCAATAGTATTGATCTGTTCCTATACTTTTGCTCACTCCAAGAATTGGGTGTTCCGCCATTTCCATTTAAGGCACCGTGTTCGAAGTTGTTCAAAGTTAAACGACGAAGAAGAAGAATTTTGTCTCGCTGTTCCCGTAGTTTTGGAGAGGAGTGGGTTTTTGCACAACTTAATCAGAAAAAAATGTTTGAAGGTGCACAAAATCCCCCATGTCGGACTATTCTCACGTCATCTCCTGTGTCAGATTGATTCTTTCCTTCCTGTTTGCACTCATCTCTCTTTGTAGTAGCTGTATCAGAGAAGGTAAACACTGATATGTCAGGTGGCTTAAAGATGACCCGTGTGTGCGCTGATATTCTCGGAGGTAAACCAGAGAAGATAACTCAAGAACCTACTGTTAAATAAACTCTTAAGGTCTGCCACCGAGAAGCACCACCTGGCCACAAAAGCACTCTGAAGTTAACAATAGTAAACACGGACAGTTTGGGCAAGTTCTATCACAGGACGAACTGAGCTTCTCCCAGGAAGTTTATCGGATTTCCCTTCCATCAGCGCAGAGTTCCAGGTAGAGAAACGAACTCGTCAGCGTCATCAGAGAGAAGGAGCCAAACCTTGCAAGAGAGTTTTATTTATGGAATCAGTGATAATGGAGTCATTATGCAGACCACTAGGCATGAGAAACAACGTCATAAAATTGAAATAAGTAAGGAATAAAACACCTGGGTGTGCTGCTATGCCATGTTTTATTCATAAAGTTACAAAAGAAATATCACAACTGACTATTGAGCCCTTGTTTAATGCTCGATTAGTTGGACTTGTAATCATAATGGATATTGAATCTGTGTCTGTTATACCTTATATAAACAGTAGTAGTAGTAGTAATAATAATAATAATAATAATAATAATAATAATAAGGTTCCATATCCGGGTTTTGCATCAGCCTGACGTCTCAGCCCACGTTTGGGGGAAGAAATTTGATCTTATTTTCATCTTGCATCATGCGTCTTGCATCACACATCCATCTCCCAAGGGTATCCTCTTCCACCACTGAAATGTCAGTGAATAGTATAGTCTACTCTTTTGCTGCCCTACTTGCAATTATGTGCCATATTTATCCAGCTTTGCTCATTTATAATACCTTTATCACCAAGCCTTCCTTGAGTTCCTCTCCTACTGTCCCATGTGTGCTGTTACATTGCACGGCTCTAGGATACTGATCGTTCTGTTGTATTTAGTGAACTCCTCTGCCATGTGTATATAAAAATAAATAAATAAATAAATAAAGATGCTCGGTAATAAGAGAAGAAAAGAAACATCCAGGAGGAATAAAAGACGGAAACTGTAACAGAAACTTCCGAACTATAAAAGAGAAATGAAGAGATTAGAAACCTGGCTCACGTTCAGATATTTCATTGGTCACACTTGTCCTGGTTTGGGGTCTTTATGCCAAAAGGCGGTGATTTGTTATGGTCCTAATTAGCACGTTCATGTAAAAGTATTTAAAATGATAATTAATAGGCAGATAAACCAAACGTCTTTCGGGTGCTGAGCATTAATTGCCTTGACAAATTGGCATTTCCTGAAAGACTGTTCACTCTGTGGATATATTAATATTACATAATAATAATAATAATAATAATAATAATAATAATAATAATAAGATCATTCTTTACAGCCCTGCATTTTAACACTGGGAACACTGGGACAGCCTGAAGCACATATTTTACCTGTAAGGGACAAACTTTTCACCTGGTGAAGGTGAAGTAAGGTAAAGTAAAGGACAACTCTACCAAAGGAAGAAAAAAAAAAAAAAACCTGGGCATTCATCAGTTGCGGTGGTGCTGTGGGTAAAGGCTTTGTCTGGCTCAGCAGGAGCTCCCTAGTTCACACTCTGCCTCAGGGGAGATAAAGACGTATTTGAAGCCTCTGTTACTATATGTTGCTTTCAAATTAAATTTTCTCCATCGTTGGTAAAGCAAAAAATAACCTCACCAAAAAAAAAACAACAAAAAAAAAACCCCAAAAGCTCCAGCATACCTGTCAGCTCTAATGGCTTTGTGGATAAAGTCTGTCCCTGTGAAGACGCAGGGATCTATCCTAGATGGGGGGTGGTGGGGGGACAACCCCCTCCACTACACGACCTTTTACCTGTAGACAGGGTTGCCAAGTCTGAGCTAAATACCCAAGCTGTCAAAGATTCCCACGTGACGGCAAGCAGTAACAATCAGTGATGCGCAAATGTGGCAAAAAGGTAATGCGCAAGCTGCGCATGTGGCCACGCCACTGGGGTGAAAACTCTGTCGTGGCAAATTTTTTGGAAAAATTCAAAAATCCTGGTACGCCCAGGCACACTTGCACGGACTTGATACGAAGCCCCGCAAAGCTCCACTCACTTTCACTGGCACACGACAATGCGTGCATCTTCATGCCACCTCTAGGTGCACGTGTCAGACTGGGTTTAGTCTCCCACAGGGACATCTGTTGAACCATTTCTTTGGTGTTTGTTCCACTCACATACCTGAGTAACACCTACAACCCAAGGCTTGTAGTTTCTAAGCTTCTCACTGCAGCACGAGTTTCGTTGCAAGCTAAGTTTCAAGATGCAAATGCTTAATTAGTGCGATTTAGATTCCGGCTTTTTCAGCTGGACTAGTTTTAGTAGCAAAACAAAGTGAACGTAGGGCACCTACACAGAGTTTGGAATTTTAGATTACGTTAAATGAGCCCACTGCTGGGAGTTTAAGCAACAAAAAAAACCCCAAAAAAACAAAAACTAATAATTTAAATATTGAATATTCGAAAACTTTTGAGTGGCAGTGTTTTACTGTGTCTAGACGAAACTAATAGGCACCTGTGTGCGCTCACTTAGGCATACATTTAGCGGTGTAAACTAATTGGTGTGTGTGTGTATGGACAGGTACGAAAGATTTTTTGGTGTATGTGTGTGTGAGCATGCTATTATATTTCAAGTTAGCACAGCTAGACTCCAGAAGACAGGTTGAGATTCAGTCATCCAGGTGAATTAATGGCATGTGCACACACGTGCGTGCACACACACACACACACACACACACACACACACACACATCCATCTGCCCCTTGCATCAGAGGGAGGCCAGTGGACAGTAGAAGGGGCTGTGAGGTGCTAACAAGGTGCTAATAAGGTGTGAACATTGTATGACTCGTGTCAGTGTCCGGGTACCGAGAGCAGGAGGCGAGGGGACATGCTGAATTGTGAATATGAAATTTCTGACATAAATCAGAAAGAATTCCCACATTTTGGTTTTACGGCCCAGGAAGGTAGGGAGAGGTGTTTTCCGCAAAATGGCAAATTAATTTGAACCCCTTAACCTCAAACAAAACATAACGAGAGCGAGTATACCGTTATTAACATGACTATCAGCACGTAAACTGCACAGAGTCATGGACAGCCGGTACAGTTGGAATATTTATGTTTATGGGTGAGATTTCAAATACAGACGTAATATTTCCGACGTAGCAGGATTCATGCGGTTGTTTCTGGTCTCAAACGTAAGGTTACTCATGTCATCAGCAAGTGCTGGACAAAGAAAAAAGAACCATTGTGCATGTTTTGGTTAATCAAATAAAATGCAGCGGGGTGAAATCCAGGGACCCGTGTACTTCTGCTCACACAAAACCTGAACACCACGCTCACACATTTAATGTACACAACTGCACAGATTTACATTTTTAACATTTGAGGAGGGGAATTCGAAGAAGTAGTAGATGAAGCCTAAACAGACACGGATATAGACTTCGTTCAAGAGCTGTGTGTGTGCGCGTGTGTGTGTATGGGCTCAGTGGGGAGATTAGATTTGATTTGATTTGGGTGTATGTGTTGCATCAGTTAGCTACATTAATAATTTTGTCAATGGAAGACAAATGTGTGCGTGTGTGTGTGTATGTGTGTGTGAGTGAGTGAGTGAGTAACTCAGATATGGTTCACATACTTACTATGCTGCGGTCCTCTGGGCCGCTGGAGGGCCTTTCCACACTCACACACCATCTATCATCACCAGAACAACACAAGAATACACAAAAGCCTTGGCCCAGGGGGATCAGAAAAGCATTATTACATTAAATATACATCAAGGAAAGCACTTGCTTTACTCCAGCAACACGCACCAAAACAAGCACTGATCTTCCCGTGAATGGATGGCTTTAATACAGATGCCTGAGTAGAAGAATTGCGTTTTTAATATCTAGGATGACTGATACCGCAGACGCAATACAGGCACGGTTATGAAAAGATGCAATATCTTTATGTAATGTCACCGCCAAATGAAGCCTTGAAAGTGTTTCCAAGATCATTTTGTCGCGTTCAGAGAGATGTCATTCGTCTCATCTGGAGATCAAAGATGGCGCAGGATGATTGTGAACCCTGTTTCTCCTTTAATATGTGCATCATGCGGAAACATCCTCGCTGTTTTGAAAGCAAAAGCTCGCTGTCTGTTAACTGAAACCATGGGAAAATGTACAAAGAGTTTGATGGCATTTCGCACGAGTTAAAGCAATAAAAACAACCAGGACGATTGCCACAGGAACCGAGCAATAGGGGAAATAATCCGAATGTAAACAGATGAAATTATTACGCGTCTGATTATACTGTTCTCAAGTATAAATTAAATTGTAATTAAACACATAAAAATGTGAAATTCCCTGCCGTTTTGGCAAGTACATTAAATTGGTGTTTTTACAACTGGTGTGTTTTGGCTGTAGTACTAGTGTAGTACGAAGTTGTGAGTCAAATTCATGCATGTGCCACGAAGCTCGGCTTTTCTGCCATCTATGCTACCGTCTTTCCGTACTACCATCACCGTGTCCTCACTTGACCTTCACTTTTGGAGCTTTTTCATGGTTCTTAGATCTGTCCGAGGACGTACCCCTTTTATTTGCGTGCCTGCACTGTGGGAAACGAGAATGATCATAGTTCTTCAAACACTGTTTTGAGGGACCCTTAGCTCCCACTTCTGGGTAGATGCTCTCCAAGCACAATAGGAACTGTGAGTCACATAAGTATACTGTGATTGGCCCAGACGGAAGCATTCGGTGACTGGTTGTACACGTGAGCCAATGCAGCCCTGGCAACGACCATTGTAAAACGCTAGCCATGTAAATAACAGCTCTTAGATGTTAGCGTTAAAATATGGAACAAAAACAAGGCCTGACACTGAAGTCCAGGCTTTATTGAGCCTATATGTGATGGACGTCATACAATGCGATTTTGATACATCTAAGTCAGACATAAAACTCCTAAACAAACTAAATGTTCTTGTTCATATGGTCACCCATAGGTGTTTTTTTTTTTTTTTTTTAGCTATCATGTAAGAATTATACCATGATATAAAAAATAATCCATGTTCGGTAAAAATATTGATGGTAAACCATGAATTTGCTCTTTATTATGCAAAGCACAGAATTTTCTGTCAGCAGGTAACGCGACCTGGTCTCCACCATTGTTCGGTACACTGAAATGATCCGTTTCTCAAGAAACGTGACTGAAAGACAAACTAGGAAAGCGGACAAGTTTAAAGCTAACGGTCACCATAGCAACCACTGGTCAGCTGACTTCACCTCAGCGTTTCTCCTGGTGGTGCGAATGCAAACAGGAACAAAAAAAAAAAACACCCTTGAAGGTGTGTAGTTCTCGAGGGAGCTCCCCAGTGAGTAGTTCCTCCCAATGAGTCCCTAGAACCTTTTGGTCTCTTAGCGCCTTATGGGTACGCAAGTCAACTCTGAATGATGTGCGCAAGATATTGGTTTGTCAAAGCACCAGATGCAATTCCAACCCATTTGTACTGGACAAAAAACTGAGCAGCAAGTAATAAAGGCAAACCACGCTGCTTTCAGAAATATTGGAAAGTACCATATGGTCTTCAGATCTTTGCGTTTCGCTCCGTGAAGATACATGGCTGTGATACACATCAGCTTCACTGAGCTCATTTCGGTTCTGGGTGATATTAGTTGCGTCTTTCTTGCGTGACATTTTGTCCACGTGGAGCAAAGCCCCGTATGTTCGCTCACGTTCTTCACTTTCAATTACATCACTTTCTATTCTCTGTGTTACTCAAGCAGGGTCAGCATATGAGGAGGTAAAATGGATGAACCAGAAAGCAAGAAAGTGAATCAGACTCTTGTCAGAGACAGACACATGAGAGGCCACTTCTCTCCCTGGTGTCACTTACCTGATTGTTAGCCGGAAAAAGAACTGCTCTCAGACTTCAATAGTATATGACAACATCTAGTGTGAGTGCTTCAGGGAAATAAGCTACATGTACTTCAGAAACAGGGAAATATCTTTTTCTTTCTTTCTGCTTCAACAGTGCAGTTTTGCCAGAATGATAGGGTTTCACCTTCTGAGACTCACCAACCTTGCTTTACTCCTGCTGTCAATATTTCCCCGAATGTGATATTGCCCAAACACATCATTCAACTTCTACATTTGTAGAGTGACTTTACTTGAAGCCATGAGAAAATGTACGATTACTAACCTTACTTTCTCTCACGCTAGTTATCGTATGGGCAATGTTTTCTTGTGAATAGACAAAGTGCTTCCGCGAACAATCTCAGTCCAGAGCGCCCGGTTTCTCTGGAAACTTTGCGTACGATGACATCATAGAGCAGGTGTGTGCCTTCGTTCCCATTGTAACACACGAGCTGACGCGTCAACGCATGAGGCAAGACACAAATGTGTCATTAAGCATGGATTATATTAAGGGAAGTCCAGGACATCATCATCATCATCATCATCATCATCATCACTGCAGGGGACAGACCGGTTGAGGGTCATCATAGGAATAGCTATCATCACAAATGGTAACACGGGTTAGACTCTCAACACTGAACACAGATTATAAAGTAGGAAAACAGAAAAATAGGGCTTGGTGATGCACAAAACACTCGATGAGGCTTTTCAAGGGTACTCAAAGGCAACAGCGGATAAATAGGCGAATTATTCAAGGGCTAATAGGAAACACGTGAATGCGATTAGGTAATAATCCAATGGCAGGTCAGGGGTGGAGTCAGGACTAAAAGAGAAACAAAAACAAACAGGATGCTCGATGCTCCCAGGGTGCGTGATCCAGGACTGTCATTACAGATGGGTGTGGAATGGCACGGGTCCTAGCTTGTGATAATTCCACAATAACGGAAACAGTTTTCCGTTGTGCTTTCCATAAATGTTGAGTTCAATGTGTTGAACATTCTGAGACATTTTTTTTTTTTTGCTAAGCAGAGCGGTAAAGAGATGAGCATTTGAGTGGTTATTTGAGTTGCGGTAACCTTCTTGTCAGCGCATCCAGCCTGGCCATTCACCTCTCTCCTCAGTCTTCTTCCCTTGCCTGTCAAATGCTTGCCTGGGTTTTATATTTACGCCGCGGTGTACACTCTGTCGAACATTAGAGTCCACTTAATTACAAAACATTCCTGAGTCTTTCCGCATGCCTGAAGAAGACGTCATGTCATACGAACAAGCTGGAGACATTTTAAATTATTTTTTAGATTTAACTGTTT
The DNA here is from genome assembly GCA_030068335.1 of Chrysichthys cranchii. Taxonomy (NCBI): domain Eukaryota; kingdom Metazoa; phylum Chordata; class Actinopteri; order Siluriformes; family Claroteidae; genus Chrysichthys; species Chrysichthys cranchii. Next base: position 24,458,044 of record JAQMCW010000037.1, on the reverse strand, counting down.
ACACCAAAGTATCCATTTCGACTTCAAAGCCCAATATGAATTTTAGAATCCCAGAAAAGCTCTTAATGTTCTGGTATGTTGTATCCAACATACACCAATTCAACCTGCTGTCAACACAGACAGATGACCTTCTCCAGAGGCCTGACCCATCCTTGCCACCACATCTTCTCTCTCCTGCCCTCTGGAAGATGCTCCAGGGGTCTTGGTGCTCACAATGTCAGACTGATGAACAGCTTCTACCCCAGGACAGTCAGCTTTCTGAATCAAACAACCAGCAAGCTCTCCTACCCGCCACACATATTGCCTGTCTATTCCACATGCACGTTGCTATTTCTTGATTGAATACTGACTCGGGTACTTGGTGATGGTGCATATTGCACAATCACCGTATATTTCGTACCCCAGAGTTTACAGACCTGCATACTGAACACTAACAGGTTTTGGTTTTTTTTCACAATTCCTGTTATTGTTATCCATCAGAGCACTTTTTTTTGCCATGCTCCTTCTCCTGCAGCTTTCAAGATATTGACCCCAAACCAACTCCAATGCATACGCCCTGTGCTAAAACAGTGCGCTTGTATGCAGCATTTGGAAAGACGCATTCAATCTCATGTTCTTGTTGTGCATTTCTCCCCATTAAAATGAACCCAGTTTCGGAATCAAAGTCTTCCTGTTCGCGCACGCTTCATCAGAGAGTCACCCAACACATCAACCCATATCGACATAACAAAGACAACTCGTCCAAAACATATACGAACTCACCTATGACTGGCACTCATTCGTTTCTTTTGTCCATACATCCTTTTTTCTCCCATTGGCAGCATCGTTTGCATCGTTTCGGCATCAAGGTCTTCCTGATTGGTCAGTCTTCATCTGAGGAGGCACCAAACTTCGTTTTCTTAGCCGAGATCAACTCGTCTAACACTTTCACATTTAGTCACCGTGAGCCGCACTTGTCTTGTTTTGCACTGAGGAGCAAACACACTCATGTTTACTTGCGGAAATGCATCTCTAGTCAACTATCATTACTCTGTCAGGCATGTCATCCTGCACTTGAAATGTGATATTATAATAAGTATAATTATATATCAAATATAATGTTATACTTTGTGTACCATTTGGACCTGAAAGAATATTAGGGTGAAATAAAAACACAAGACCTCCCAAGACTTTCCCCAGTGGGACTCTGATAGCAGCCCAAAACAAATCCACTTGCTGTGATTGGGCAGATTCGAGTCACCTCCATCACTGCGTGCCCATCTGTCAGCACTAATTCCTCCTTCTCACTTCACCCCATTTCACCTGCCTTTACACAAGCTTTGCTGACCGCAGGGACTTGCATGAAGATACAGTTCTCTACCTCTATCTCAGCTAGCTATGGCACTCCCAGACTGGAGCTTTGACAGGTGTTACCATGGAAGCCTCACAACCGAAGGGTGTGATGAGCCCCACCTCCCACTATGTGATTGGCAGTCTGGAATCAGTCCACATTTTCAGACCAAACTCTACCCCCCTCCATATTTTTGCTTTATGGCTCAAAAACCTTTGAGATGTCACTGTGATCTGAAAGAATTTCAAAAAAGCATGAAAGTATACCGTTGTATTCTGGATCAGTTGCAATGGTCTGATAGTCCACTTGGGAGGTTCTACTAGGAGTAAGTTGCAAAGGTTGCAACACCCGAGTGGCCTTTGGGAAGACAGATCTCCAGATGGCACAGTAAGCGACTTTGCCACCACACAGCTCCAGGGACACTACATTGATCCTGTTACTATCTTTGGAGTGTTTCCTAGGTTTTCTGGGTCTGTGTGGCTTTCATGTGCCCTGCGATGTTCCTGGGATAAGCTCGGAAGCCACCTGGACCTGACCAGAATAACAACGTTACTGACAATGAATTAATAAATGAAAGTACACTGTTGGCAGTAAATTTTTTTTTTTTTTTTTGCTGATACCTATACCTATAGAGGCACATTTCACTAAATAAAGTACTACAGGTAATGAGAAGGCCAGCACTTACACCATCAGTGATCTATTTGTTCTCCAACATTCAGCCTGCTGAGGAGCATTCATGTGGAAAATTGTTGTGTGTTTATTCAAATATGTGTTTGTGTTTGTCTCAGAATACAAAGCTGTTTGTGTACACTAGACAGCAACGGAAACTGCAAATTAACCTCCAAACGATGAATAATATGGGTCTATGCTAGACATCCTTTGCTTCCTCTGCCGCAGGAACGTGGATTATCTTTTAATAAGCTCATGTGAAATTAAGTTTAAAACATGGCAACTTCTGCAAGGCATGGCATGAGATACGTGCATATTATGGGTCCAGAATTTAACTGTTATTTGTTACAGATAATTCATCCGGTTGTATTTAGTTAGTATTTGGGATAAGAAACTAATTTATAGTGAAGTGGTGTAATATAACGATTGTGAAGCTGCAAAAACAGGTTCTAAGTACAACCCGAATTCCAGAAAAGTTGGGACATTTTTTAAATTTGAATAAAATGAAAACTAAAAGACTTTCAAATTACATGAGCCAATATTTTATTCACAACAGAACATAGA
>JAQMCW010000037.1:24422321-24437585 GCA_030068335.1 Chrysichthys cranchii | reverse complement strand
ATATATATATATATATATATATATAAAGGGAAATCAAATTGCAAACTTCACAATAATCAAATTTTATAATCTGTAGCTTTTGTAGAGTGCCGCAACATAACGCAAGACACATGCTGCTTTTAGAAGTGATTGTTGCATTTACCAAAGCGTTTTAAACGCAGAACTTGAGGAAAATAACTGTATAAAAAGACCTGAATTAATCACCATGAACTGAACTTATGAACCTATTTCTATTCCAACAAATAACTCTCACACAAATAAGAACAATTCGTAAAGGCGATATAAAAATGGCGTCCGCAAACGAAGTGATTAGTTAAAATGTAAGAAGCTAGTGACGCTGTTTCCGGTCACACGCACGTATAATATGTCCTGTTGTCGTACGTCATTTCCGTTTCAAACGCGAAAAGAATTTTATATACATAGATAGATTCAGACCACGTACACGTTGGTGCTAAAGCTCTCGGAAGCGACCGCTTGATAAATTTGTACCAGTCAATCCATAAATGAGATCACTAAACAGGTAAAGCAAGGACGCACTCGTGCATACATCACACCGATGTTGCATTTTTCCCTCTAACGCTTGCTATGGCTTACACTCTCTGCCCCTACATCACCCAGGCTTCCTGACACGCCGCGGGAGCTCATGATGAAAACAGATGCAATCACGTCCCAGGTATTCATTAAATGTGTAGTTACAGCCTGAAGGAGCAGGAACAAGTCAGTGTGATGATCTACAACCTTGCTTTCCCCTTATTAGGTACAGTTAAGTGCACTTATTCCCCCGCCACACACACACACACACACACACACACACACGCACACACAAGACTAAAGGCAGTCAGATAATTCAGTCTTTGTTGTATAACGCCTTAAGCATTTCGAGAATAGACGAGTAGTATCTGTCACACATAATGTCGTGTAAACAGACTGTCACACACACGCGCGCACACGCGTCGACACGATGACAGTCAGCAGACAAGGAAAACAGGAGGACACTAATGACTCGAGGTGTTGACAGGGTGCCAACAAGACCGGCGTTCACATGTTGCTCATGTGATCCTGAGCGCATTACACCTGTTTTGGGTTTTTTTCCCTTTTCTATAGCTTGGGATTATTCAGGCACGTTGTACTGTGCTCTACTGTACCTGAAAACATGGAAATATCACACACGCGGCATAAATTATCGTATTATCGGGTTTGCAGTGCTGGGGGGGGGTTATTAAACGTAAATGTCTCGCTGCTGTAAATATTCTGCTTTATTTCTCTCATTTCATTTTAATTAGTTTTTAAATGCCCCGTTTCTGTTAATGCCGCAAAAAATATGCAAGTTTTTTTTTTTTAATTAACAAATGAGGTTTTTTTTTTTTTTATTAATACTATTTTAATGCCACATTCTAATTGTTCCCTAAAGTTTCAGTGAATAAAACATATTAAAAACAAATTACGTTGTGTTTACCGAACCGTTTGGTGTTTTTGTTTTTTAACTCTGTCGCATTTCTTTTAAAATTATTTCCAGCATGCTTAATCTTTAATGCATGTCCTAATTTACCGCTGTGACAGCTCCCAGTCTTCTCCTTGCTTACATGTGTGGCTAGCAGAGAAAACACCCTGGGTGTCAGTGTTGTTGAATTCTGGGGGGAAAAAATGTATTTCCTCTAAAAAGGTTTCGGCGGTGTTGGCAGGCAGATGCAGAGTGGGGAAATGACCAAAAAAGAAGATTCAGTTGACCGACAATAACACTTAAGTTGACTAAATGTGGACGCGTTGCTTATGAGGAACCCTTTCACTGTTTCTGGGAGGCGTGTACTCACACCCACACCCTGCTCCTTGTTGTGAGGTGGCTTTAGCCATTCACTGCAGTGTGTGTGTGTGTGTGTGTGTGTGTGTGTGTTTGTGTGCGTGTGCATGCAGTAGGTGATATCCTCCAATTTTCTCCACATGCCAGCTAAGCTTCCTTAGCAAGCCAACACTTTAAACATGATCATACGACGTGTTAAATCCCAAGTCTCTCCCTGATAAAGACCTTAATAAAGGGTGCAATAACAAGTTATCATTTAATGTCTCAGCTGCTGTCAGTTTGGTCCAAGCAGACAATTACAGTACTAATGGTCTCACACACACACACACACACACACACACACACACACACACACACACACTTCTACTTCCACGTCTACTCCCGTGTTTATAAAGACCGAGAACATTTCGGCTTTTTATTTAGTCCTTTAAAAGTTCTAAGAGAGGCACTTCAACTTCCATTTAAAAAGTGCTGAAAAATTTTTGTTTTAGTGGCCCCGGGAAACCTTCAACACAAACAACTTAAAGGATAAATCAATCTTGGTTCCTCCCTCTAAAATATTCAACAAGTACAAATTGTCTAGCCAAAGGAGCAGATGCACTGTCTGCTTAAATCGAAGACATCGAGGTCACCTGTCTGAAGTGGCAAAGTAGCGCGTGCTAAGGGGAGGGGTTAACATGTTGCAGACGAGATTTCCGTTGTGGACTCGATTTCCAGCTCTGAAACCAGCTGAAAGTTCCAACTCTTTCACTCAGTAACAAGATCGATGTCCGGTACACTCACTAGGGAGGGCACACGGCACCTCCTTATGCTTCAAAGCCTCAATCAAAGCTGACCTAATACAGTCGATCCTCTCATTAACGGACTAATTGGGGGGAGAGGTTGTCCGTTGACGTGAATAGTCCGATGATGTGAAGGGGTGTGTGCGTGGGGGTTAAAATAGTGGAAAAGCAAGGAAAAACACCACTAAAATGTGCTCCCCAAGTACTCTACACATGACAAGCAGCATAACGACCAACATAAATAGGTAAGTATATTAAATACTAATTTAAATAAAATTGTACATGTCATTTACCTTATGTGTGTTCACACCATACTCCTCAGAAACACGGGAGACGGAAACACCAGACTTCTTAATGAGCTCGAAATTCTGGTTAATACTAAGATTGAGACACTTTCTTTTACCACTAGACTTATCTTTGGGTGGCATAATGACTGCACTGGGCAGAAAAACAGTGAAAAACACCAAATAATCACCGAAAAAACAGTATAGCTTCACAATGACAACAGCAAAACCGACGCTTGTAAACAACTGGTAGCATGCATGCCACCGCCACCTAGTGGCCAATTGCTGAACTACAGGACTCGCATCGCAACACCCGGGATTTTTAAACTGTCATACCGGACATTCTGGCTGATGGATTATTATGTATTCAGACCAGCGGATTTTGTCCGTTGCATCCGATATCCGTTAATGCGGTGCCCGTAGATGAGAGGATCGACTGTATACACGTTACTAGCATTGAGATTTAAATTAATATCAAAGAGCATAGCTTTGCAACAAATTGGCTTTCCCGCACAGCTGCTGGTAAACTTCAGATCTCAGACGTGTGCGGAATGTACGAAAAATGTACGAAATGCAGAACAAAGTGAACAAACATGAACTACTGTTCAGTATCTATCTATCTCTCTCTCTCTTTCTCTCTCCATGAGTTTATAATAGTATATATAACCTGGATGGCCTGTCAGTGCTCGCTGAGTGTTTTACAGGCCTGGAATCCTGCCTTTCACAGGATGGCTTCTTTCAGGCCCCCATTTCTAATCTATTTATAATCCAATATCCTCGCAATATGCAAACTGAGGGCCGTTATTGTGCACTGCATTGATTACACATGAAGCAGGGAAATATATGAGTGTTGTATGAGAGAAGCCTGGAGGGAAGCGAGGAATCGATCAGCGTCTTTTGTGGGATTACAGCCATTCTTCTCGGCTGCCTGTGCATTTCACTGTGTATATAAAATGCAAGTGCTATTTTAGTCGAACCAGGGAAGTCATGAAGTCAACTAACATGTCAAGGGTTCTAACCATTTGGATTACATTACACAAGGTGTAGGGCTGTAACAGAGCCGCTATGTGTATCTGTCTCTGTATTTGGGGTTAAATCCAGAATGGGCGCGGTTTAAACCAGAAGCTAAACCATACAGGAAATAGGAGCAGTGCCAGCATGGTGTATGAATTCCTCAACCTCAGCTACGTCACTCCAGTTTCGAATTACAGACGTCCCCCTCAATACTGCGGTTCACCTCTTGCGGACTCACTTCATCGCGGATTTTCAAATTTTGATTTGCGGAATTTTTTGGCTTTCGGGGGACTCTGGAATAAAAAAATATTTAAAAAAAATGTTCATTCAAACATTAAAATAACATTTAAATCGAAATAAAACAGTATGCACTGTATTTCATCAGCAGATAAAAAGTGAAAGTGGCTCGTAGCCCACTTCCGCTTCAACTCGTGAACAGGAAGTGACCTCACCAGCAGTAAGTACGCATGTAGAAGTTTATATGTTGTTAAAATTACGTTTGTTTAAGAGTGTGGTAAGTGTTTAAGAGCATAGGATGTGTTTAAGAGAGTGGAAATGATTTATAAAGCCTTAATATATATATTATATATATATATAATAAAATCAGGCGGACTAGTCACGTGATTGCCTGGGAGCATTAGGATTGGTTATGGCGGTTGTAAACAACAACTGACCTCACCGACGCTTTCTCAGGCCAGTAGCATTGTGTCCTGTGAGTCTATCTCCTCAGCACTCAGCTCCTCCGGTACCATGAGATTTGCGCCTCTTTCCCGAACGCTTTCCCCGTTGCCATTTCCGCCGATTAAATCACCCGTCTCCCGGTTGTTTTCCATTTATATTGACAACGCGTGAGCTAGTTTGCCCACGTGAGATTGTACACGACACACTATTGGATGGGAGGCGACCAACCAGAGAGCGCTGTGTTGTGTGTCCTGGGCGCTGATTGGCTCAGTGACCGTTCAGCTCATCTGGTCAGTGGCTGTACAGCATTTTATATGTTGTTAAAATGACATATGTTTAATAGTGTAGAAAGTGTTTAAGAGTATAGGATTTAATAATAAAATCAGGCAGCAAAGTCAGGTGATCGCAAGGGAGTGCTAGGATTGGCTAGGACTGATGTAAATAGGAAGTGACCTCATCGGCAGTAGGTCCGCCTGTAGAGTTTTATATGTTATTAAAATGACGTAGATTTAAGAGTGTAGAAAGTGTTTAAGAGTATAGGACGTGTTTATATGAGTGTGGAAAAGGTTAATAAGAGAGTGGAAATGGTTTATAAAGTCTGAAAATATTTATAAATAATAAAAATTAATGTGACTCGGCAGTATCGCGGTTTCACCTTTCGGGGGGGTCGGCGGAACGTAACTACTAGAAAGCTGTGCACAGGACTGTTTTTTTTTTTTTCCCCCCCCTAAATCCACAGGTATCTATTTTTGTTCGTACCAATGTGAGCCTAATTAAAACCCCCGTGACACTGACTAGACAGTTACTGAAGGTGAATGAAGGATGTAAATATCTCACGAGATGTTATTCTGCATGAAAGTAAGGAACGGAAAACCAGAAAAAAAGTGACTATGCGTTTCTATCATCAGCAAACAATCGTGGATACGTATCCCGAGTATTTCAAAAGACCAGAACAATCCTACGCCTTTTGAAATAGAGTTCGCACTGAAAGTCAGAGCTTAGCTGAATAAATCCCATCGACAAATCATGGGAAAGTCGTTTAAGCTCCCACGCAAAACCTCTTGGCCAATCTAGCAAGCTGTGATGAAAATACCAAATCATTAATTAACCAATGTTATCTCAGCATTGATTTTGGAATAAGTGCTAATACAGTCCGGAAAGCAATTAAGAGACTCTGTGATGGTTTCGGGAAAAAAAAAAAAAATCATAACAGAAGGTTAATTGGGAGGGAATTAAAGATTATGCTGATTAGACCGCTGTATGGTCAGAGAAGGATGTAGTGCAGAAATGTGAGAAATATAGAAGATGTCGAGTTAAATCTGTTCTAAATGAATGCTAGATAATAAGTTCATGCCAAAGCTCTATAAATAAGCATGTTTGCTCTTGACAGTGTATAAAATGTTCTCTAGGCAACTGATGCTTCTTCTGATGCTTCGTCTATGTTTGCAAATATTTCCAAACATGCTTCAAGCCCTAAATCTTTTCCGCCAAGGGAAGCCTTCCACCATGGGAAAGTCTTCAGTACAGTCAGGGTGCGCTTTCTGGATTCTTGGTCACGATAAGCCGAGTGTTTTTTTGTTTTGTTTTTTGTCAAGAGGGAACAAGAAAGAGAGACGTGTGAGGTCTATGGCTGTTCATCACGCGAGTCATAACAGGAACTAATGGGTCACAGATGTTAAAAAAAATCATCATCATGAGCACACTTGCTGGAATCTGAGATGAATAAATCACAACAGATGCAATGCTATTGTTATAATCTACGCCTGGACGGCATCACATCGTCCTGTCATTGAGGATTTTCCTATCGCTTCTCTCCTTACTTACTCGTTCGACATAACACTGTTTTCATGGATTTCTATGAGAAAAGCTCTTCCTCACAGAGTAAACAGGTTTACAATGCCGTTATTTATAGTTCCTGTAAAAACTGCATATACTACACCGATAAAGACTGTCCACGGCATGCAGTCAGTGATAAAATGTCCAGTTTACTTTGACTCCTCGAGATTAAAAAGGTTTACGCACGCTTCTTAGCTTGAGCAAGTCTGTAAGACGTTAGGTCAAAATCAGGGCCTAATTAAAGTGCTAATTATATGCGCACCTGAAGAGCATGATTATTAATTACATCAAGTCCGCGCTCCATTTCATTGACCCTAAGATTATTAAGCAAAATGTTTAAATGTCACCTCGAGGCAGAGCTTCAAGGGAGACTTTTGGGAATTTTTGACTAAAAAAAAAAAGACAAAAAAGGCAAACAGGCTAGCATCACATAAAAATTTAAACAAATCAGTGAAGAAATTATTTTCCCGGTCTAATAGTCAGGTGGCATAAGGAAACATTTTGAGGTTTCATCAGGATTTGAACCAAGTGAAAGAAATACAGGTGGCTTTTTCAAGCAAAATCTGCTTCACAGTACAGGGGATTACAGCACAGTTAAGTTCCTACAACAGTGATGTAACCCGAATTTTGGTGCATGTCGAAACACACCCTAGTCTAAGTCACTTACCTATCCTAACACAGCTATAAAATCATAATCTAGAACATAAAAACATAACTAATCCAGACAGACAGACAGACAGAAACACACACACACACACACACACATATATATATATCGCTGTTTCTCCCTTTTCTGATCTCTATACAATGTCTAATTTCACTTCCATCGTGATGGCTTTCCTCTTCGTCGAAGCACTACCATCTGAAGACTCTGACTTTCGTTGAGGAACCATGATAAGTGCCAAAGAGTTGCCAAACAAAGCAACACAAACGGAACACTCGTGCTTTTTTTTTTTATTTTCTTTTTTATACAGTCAATTTCGCCGACTTCCTCACTCGTACGCCGCGTTACTGCATATTCTTCCGCCGAGCGCAAACTAGTTTGTCCGTGTAGTCCGCAAGTATGATGCTAACGGCATAAACCGAAACACTCGTGTCTGAATTTTTTTACGTTTTTATGGGAGTGAGCTTCTTAAACTCGAAACGTTGTATGTCGAGACTGTTGTAACCCGAGGACCTCCTGTATATAAACTTTATAAGCCAAAACTTCAAGGGTATGCAAACTTTTGATGAAGGCTGTTTGGGTGTTTCCACTTGTCATTATGATATATATATATATAAAAACCCAGACACAATTGTGTGATGATAAATGGCTTTGCCCAACCACCAACTCTGAATGAATGAGAAAATTCTGGGCATGGTCAATCATATTTTCTTTAAAAAAAAAAAAAAAAAAAAAAAATTTAAAAAAGGCCAATATTTCACAAGTTCTGCCAGGGTATGTAAATTTATGAGCACAACTGGAAGTAGGACATATTTCCAATATGGCTAAATTATGTTATCTAACTTTAACCCATAGCAAGAACTTCAGTGTGACAGATTATAATTTAGCAGTTTACCATAATTAAAATAGGAAGAACTTTCTGCATGTAGCTCAGCTTTAGCATCCGGTTTTTCCGTGCAGCTGGACGTTGGCACATTCTGCACATATTCTACTGTTCAAGCACCATGGGGAGTGCGCCACTGAAAATACAAAGAGGAAACTTGGTATAATGATTGCAGATTCTAAGGATTTGCATGAGCCAGTGGGTACGAGTGGTTAAGGTTGGCGCGAGGGCAGGATCAGTGGCTATAGCTTGATTCGTATGCAATCCAATGAAATTGCTCATTAGAATTCCTATGAATTTTGCATGAGATAAGGTTTAAATGAGCAGGGCGCTGCAACCCTGGAACACATGCAGGCATGTCCAGAGATGCATCTATACACAGGAATGGATATTTGCTGGTCAATTTTTAAACATGCACATTGCTTATACGTCTGATCAACGTCATATGTGAGATATTATAGATTGGAGAATTTTCTTTTGATATTTGATTTTTCAAAGCAGGTTCAACTGCTTCTACACAAGCATGAATCTAAAGTGTTCATATTTACTGAAGGGCTTAGGGATGACAACTGAATTTATAGACTTTGTACTCGATATCAAGTGATTAACCGGGACTTTTACTTTGCATTGTATAAAGAAACAAACAAAACAAACAAGAACACACAGATACACACTTTACATAAAGCTAGGCATCAAGGTATGTGACAGTCGGTGACTGACCTTTTTGAGGGAAGAGGATACACACACGTCACATGCACATACAGGTGCTCTCTGGTGAACACACTGCTGAGGGTTTTGTGTGTTTTCGCTCTCTACACCCTATTGGTCGGACTCTGCTGAGCTGGCACCTGTGTGGGAGAAGAAGTGCCAACCTTTCTCCAAATCTCTAACCTCCTCTTTTTCTGTCTAGCACTCTTTTCTTCCTGCTGGTCAGCCCTGAGTATGTTTATGAAAATGCATGGGAAAACAATGTCACAGGCAGTTTGTTGAAGAATGGGGACATTGTAGACTTACAGCCAGGTTCTGAATTGATTGGAAAATTTTTCATTTTCATTAAGGTACATGGCTATCCAGCAACGTAAATCACAGTGTGACATTCAGTGCATATCTAGGCAGCCTGACTGCCTTTTACTCAACCTCAACGAAGTCAGGCAGTATGTTATAATAAAAATGATCAAATACTGGTCATTACAATCCAACAATGGTCAATAAGAAAGAAGGCCGGTCATATCAGGTGACATGGATAGGATCCATATCTGCTCCATGCAGACTCTCCATTGGTATCCCACAAGGCTCAGTACTTGGTAGTCTTATGTTCTGCCTCTATACTCAAATCTCTCGGTGAGGTCATATCCTTATATGGGACTTCACACCACTGCTGTGCAGATGACACTCAACTCCTCCTCGCCTTCCCTTCCGTAGGCAAACATGTTTCCGTTCAGGTCTCAGCATGTCTGGAAGACATCTCATCATGGACAGCAGCTCATCAGAAGAAACTTAATTCCAGCCAAACTGAACCGCTGTTCATCCCAGCTGTGAGTCAATGGTGTCTTTTCTCCCCTATCGATAGTTGCGTGAATCGTGCCACCTTGAAACTGAGAACACTTTGACTCGGTACCCGCCGTCTTTACGTCACCAGGCGTTATTTCACCTGTCATGGCTACAAGTCGCCGAATTTCATTGACAGTACATGGTCTCTTGTTGCTACATAGCTGTGAATTCCTGTGTATGGCCCTTTAGTTCATGGCTTAGTGAACCAGCATCAGGATGTACTTATTGCAAGAGACTTCCAGTCTTCACTTCTGCAAGTCGCTTTTGCATAATGGCATCTGCCAAGTGTCAGAAATGTAAATGTAGATTTTGGAATTATCCCGTAAGTAACCAAAGTGGCAAATTTTAGCCATTCAAAATGTACTTTCCCTTATTTGTAAGGATAAAATGTTTAGTACTTACAGCATAATATGTTTATCACCATCATGCTTTTTGTCAAATGCTTCGAAACAGAGTATCGCCTCCTTTGTGTCAGAGTTTTGTGCCTAATATGCTCTATGCTCAGAGTGTCTTACTTTGTCTTTTCTTGTGTCAGAGCATTTGCCTGTAGGCACATCTACATGAAAAAGTAAAACAACACTGAATCATTAGAAAATACTAATTAGTCATATTTTTAATTTAATTACTCGAAACTATTTCAGGAGAACTGACGTAGCACCTAATGGGAGGTCACATAACCATGGCTAATTTAAATCTTTCCAGTCTTTTTAGTTATTGAATCTCACAGCAGGTGTCATAACAGTTCTCTGAAACAGCCCGCGTAGTTAAATTGTTGAATTGGATATTTTATGGCCATGACGCCACGACATTTCAGCAGAAATACTTTTTACGTTTTGTTTTGTTCTTTTTGGAATGAGCGACTAAATGAGCGAGTAAATTACAGTGCCACTCCAGTGCATAATTTACTAATTACAAAGAACTATTTAGTAATAAAGCAATTTCTCCAGGTGATTACTAGTGACTGATTCATTACTTGATTCACTGATTCATTCATTGCTTCTGTACCATCTCCATAACTAGTAGCATTGCTATTCATATCATATAACATTGTAAAACATTTATGATCTATTGAGCAGGATTATCTATACACCCAGAAGCTATGCTGATGACGTTGGACTGCTGTTAACTTGAGCGGTTCGGCTATAACGGCAAACATATAATAAATTGCCATGAACTGTCTTGCACACAAATCCCCATCGGTGATCAGCTGAACCAGAACAGACGTTATGTGAAAACTATAGTACTTCACAGGTACACGACAGTACATTTGGACCATATAAAACATGGTTATAGAAGCGAGTTAGTGTGAATGGTACTGTCCGTGGTCACCCAAATGAGGATGGGTGCCCTTTTGAGTCTGGTTCCTCTCAAGGATTCTTCCTCTTGTCGTCTCAGGTCGTTTTTCCCTTGCCACCGTTGCCGCAGGCTTGCTCATTAGGGATTTATCCAGGTGTATATACAGAGGAGCCCAAAAAATGTATACACACACAACCTTGTAGCACCCCTGGGGTCATATCTGACCCTAAATTTTTAGCTCACCCTCAGAGGTGGTCTGGGTTTTCCAGGGCTAAATTATGACATTGGTGTGTAGAGCCGTGGAGAGCCGTGTATACAGTAATACGGCTTTTATGCAGATATTTTTCATGTTGCAGTGTGTATACAGGACATTTTTTGGGTCCCTCTGTATTAGTCTATAGATTAATAAGTTTCATGTCCATTGTGAAAAGTGCTATACCAATAAAATTGGTAAGTACTGGAAAGTACTACCAGTCCATTCTTCTTTTAATCAGCATCCACGCAACCCCTATGAGAGTTTAACTGAGACACGGCTCTTGGTGCTAGTTTGCTGTCGATGTGGAATCAGGGAAGAATGGCCAGGCTGGTTTGAGCAGACAGGGCAGCTACAGTAACTAAAGAGCAGAAGGCCATCTTAGAAAACGCTTTAATCACAACAAACCGTGGCTTCCAACAAGAGCAGAAGGCTACAGTGGGGTTCAAGGCTGTTAGCCAAGAACAGGAAGACTATGGTGACTCACCAAAAGAGGACAGTTCACGACTGGAAAAAGACCAGGCGATGTCTCTCCCATTTCGGCAAAAAGTGGCCGGCGAGGGTAAAATTCTCCGAAACATCTACATACTTGAGAAAATCGTTAGCAGTCATGAGACATCAGGAGATTTTTTAATGAGAGCCTTGAAAGTCAATCGAATCCTTTTCTTTCTGCCTTTTGTAGTCATTAGTGCCTATGATTATAAAGAGAAGAAATGGCAATTAAAGGCTCGGTGCCTCTTTTGAACAGACGAACCATACTAAAAGGATGGACGGTCCTGTAGCATGTTTCAACGTAGCATGTTTATTTGTACTGGGTTTTTTTTGTGCTTTGCAAAAAGAAAGGCACAAGAAATAGGAAAGGTGATTCTGTGAGATTCATATACTTATATCATTTTAAAGATTTATATTCCTATAGCCTTCTGTGGGAAGGAATCATTTTATGCTTTAGGTATTTTAGGCACTGGTTTGCGTAGGCAGTGAGAGCCTGCAGGACATACGTATTTACATAAGGTTATGGTCAACCGAGGCCTAATGGCCCTCAGGGGACATTCTGGGGAGGGGCAAACTGATGAAGCATTAAGTCAAAAAGATAGATTAAATGCAAATTAGTATGGTTCAAGCTCCAGAGTAATGGTTGATCAGGTGATGAGTGATCTAGTTAAGTGTGAACAGCGTCCCTTCTTAAACAAGAACATCAGGAAGAAAGAAAGCAGGGATAGTTGGGAGAGGAGGGGCGAGATGAAGGTCACCTGAGACGCAGATTAATTATATTTTTGCAATTCGTTGATGGGGAGGCAGTCGTCAGAGATCTCGGGAAAAAGGCCCGTTTAATCTTTTAATGCATGGACTATTATCTGTCATTTCTTTTGTTCTTTTGGAATCTATTTTTGTGATTCTGTGCATCATAAAAAGGATTGTTGGCAGACAAGGTTTTTCTTTTCCAGAATAAAGCACGACAAGGATGCCATTGTTATGTTCTGTTATTTTCTTAATACAATGTGTACAGGGTTTGTATCTACGCTATAAAGAAAAAGTTAGAAATTCTGCCATACCCTTACCAGTCAGTATATTAGGAACACCTGTTCATACAAGGTTGCTTAGAGTATTTGAGGAGCTGCTGATTGCCTGGAACAACCCCTCTGTACAGCAGTGGTGAGCAGAAAAGCATCTCACAATGCTCTTGAGACGGATGGGCTACGACAACAGATCACCACATCAGGTACCATTCTCGTCAGGCAGCACTGAAACCGGACAGTAAAGGATTGGAGGGGGATAAACAGGAGTTTTTTTTTTAAAAATCCCAGGAGATCAACCTTTTCGGAAACACTCAAAGCCACTTCTGGCACCAACAACCACACTATGGTCAAAGTCAGCAAGAGGTCATTTTTCCTTGTTCTGATGTTTAGTGTGAATTATTAATTGAAGCTTTTACCCTGTGTCTGCATGAATTTAAGCGGTGAGTGTCATCAATTCAAAAGAATCTATTTTTATATTTTTGTAAAATACTACAATGTAGCATTTTCTGCCTGACCACATAGTCATACTGCAAGCCTTCCATTATTTTTGCCTTACTTTTTTTTTTACTTAGGTTCCGTTCAGGTCAGAATGACCTTTTTTAAAATTTCTACCATTCATTTTAAAATCAAAGACTGTATATATAGCACTGGCAAAATGGTGCTGTCATACCCACTGTGCCATTTAGAAGCTGGAAAAGGTCACGCCGGTTCCGGAGCTTGTCTCGGGAACACTTTTCCTAAGTCAGATACACGCGTCAGTTCGTCGCAATACACCATGCATACATACACAATCACAATCTCACCTAGTAGCAATTCAGCATAGTCGGTCCACCTACCAGCATGTTCTTGAGAGGTGGGAGGAGGAAACCCAAAAGGACGTGTGGGGAAAGTTCACACCAGCAGAAACCAGAGCTCAGGATCAAACCGCAGACCCTGGAGCTGGAAGGCAGCAACGCTTCCAGCTGCCCCACGATGCCACCCTTGGGCTATCTCTTATGCTTTTATAGCAACACATAAAAGAGCTAGAGAGAATGCAATAGGGACTAAAATGACTTCATATTTATGTCATATTTTACACTTTAACACCAACCCTTTTCAGAGTCATAAACAGAACAGTATTCGAACAACATTTCTCCACAAAGGACAATTAAAGGACCTGCCAACGTCATGGAATGTCACAGTTTGGATTGCAGTCCTGTCGAAATAAAATCCAGTCCTTTAAAAACAGAGTCTGATTGTTCAAGTTACCAAATAAGGAACGGCGGGGGAGAATCAGTGCGAGCAGGACCAACAGATTTGCTCAGCATGAAAATATTACATGGGAGAGAGGAAAAAAAAAAAAGCCTGAACGACACCCGGAGAACGTTCCAGACAGATTCATTTCTGACCTCTGCTGCATGTGAAGTTCTCTTGAGAAAAACCGAGACCGATTTAAATTGGCATGGTGGGCCACAGAGGGTTGTAATAGGTGTGTTTTTAAAACAGTTCGACAATGCTAGCTAGAGCTCTGGAGCCTTGTTAGAAACTCAATTGCTCGTCAATTTGGGAGCGCGACTGGCCAGGGTGCGCCTAACCGTATAGTGTTTAGAGGCATTTGTTGTTCAAATTGAGCTGTAGCGTGGGTGGTTAAGGTGTGAAGCAGGACCGAGAGAGCAAATTTCTGTTAATAAAGTGAAAACAGCTTTGCAAATCACTTTGTACACCGTTATTATGCCAATACGGTGTCACACTTGTAAATTCCAAACGGTTAAATCTAGTCAAGTTAGCAAGAGGAGGCTGTTCTTGCAACTGCATTCACACATACTCATTATAAATGCTAAGAATTCAGCTGCCAGCCGTTTCTATTCTTAACACTTCTCTGAATTCAATATTTCACCAGCTAGCCTCAAATTTCCCACACCCTACACCAATTAGCTTCTCCATTCAAGTTATTCAGAAAACTGCAGACAGGAGAGAAGGCACTAAACCATTATGCATTACGCATACCGATGAAACGTCATCTGATATCAACATTTAAGCAAAATATGCTATTTTGTTTACAGCCGTGCATTTTTAAATAGGACGACACTAAGTTTTTAAAATGAACTTTTTATAACTGCGTTTTCGATAACATGACATTTATTTCAGATTCGCTTAACAAAATATGCAGTCATACTGGTTCGTTGCCACATCACTAATGTGAATCAGCCCATGCTGCTTATTTATGAGTTCTCTGCTCTCAGAAGTTCGCCAAAAACCTTTACTGACAACGTGTGGAAAAAAAATTAGTGAAGATTTCTGAAATAGCATTTCCTACATGAGTGATTACAAGGGAGAAGATGAATGTTTTTTTCCAGTCATTTATTTAAAAGTCTCAAGATTCCCATTAGGGAAATGTAGCTTGTTAGGGAAACCCTCTCTGTGTATCACTGAGCTGTCACTTATCCTAAGGAATGCGAGTGCGGTTTGTTAAAAATATTAAAATATGCCCAAACAAACAACACAGGAGAATAAAGCAGCGCTTGGATACAAACAAGCAGCACTTGGATACAAATACTCACACCTATTTAGTGTACACTTTTATGTAGCCAATCTACCTACCAAAGTGGGAGGAGACCGGACAACCTGGAGGAATCCTGTTATTTGTGAACATACAGACGTGGACAAAATTGTTGGTACCCTTCCGTTAACGAAAGAAAAACCCACAATGGTCACTGAAATAACTT
>JAQMCW010000037.1:24367037-24380288 GCA_030068335.1 Chrysichthys cranchii | reverse complement strand
GCCACAAACAGGAAGTAAATATCACCAACCATTCCCTTTTTATTAAGGTGTATCCATATAAATGGCCCACCCTGTATATATATATACACACACACACACACACACACACACACACAGAGATATGTTCGATTGCCTTCAATTGGACATTATATACTGTGAAGCTGCTTTGTGAACGCCTGTTGTTAAAAGCGCTATATAAATAAAATTGAATTTAATTGAATTCACCATCACCTGCCAATGAGTAACAAATATTTATTATAACGGGAACCTGAAAACACTTAGCAAGCTGTATTCGGTATTCGGCCATTGATACTAGTGGAGTGTATTCTGCCTAGCCATGTCAGTAGATGGCTCTACATTGTGTATTTATAAGAGCATTTGCTTAAAGGAGCCAGGCACAGACAGTTCCATTAAAACCTGGTGAATTATTAACAAACATTATCATTACTTAACGGCAGTGGAAGGTGACACAGCGGCAAGAAGCGAAGACCCACAGCGCCCACAGCCAGATGAGAAAATGTCTTATTTTTTTTTCTTTAGATAAAATGTGCAGGTACTTTAATGCAGTAACTTCTTTATTCCAGATTAATTTGACTTATAGTTTATGACATAAAATATACTCAGGCACTGAGGAAACACGAAACCATTAAAACTAGAAAGTGAGACTGTATGACTGGGCAAGAAGGCATCATACAGTACAAACACACACACACGTATACAGGTACACAGTAGATTAAGATCATAAAGAGGTATAAACTGCTGTAAATCCCTTTTCATGGATGATTTGCTGGAAGGAACTATCTACTCAGCACTTTGCCCCTCGAGTCGTGATTGATCCACTGAAAGCTTTCCCCCCCACACACACCTTCAGGAGCACATTCAGCAGAGCTACCTTTACATAACGTGAGCCTAACGAAAGCTTTGAGAGAAAAAATTTGGGCTTTGTTAGCATATAACGTTGGCATATAACAGTTAGAACCCAATAGTTTTGAGAGGAAGCTAGTCAGTAACAGGCAAAATGGTGTCCAAAGAAGTAACGCTGCCTTCAGGTGCTCTAGACTGTGAGCTGAGGGGACGTTCATCCATCATAACGTCTTCCAAGTTGGCACCTTGTATTTAAAGATAATCCGGAGAGCACACTGAAGGCAGCCTAATTTTCTTCATGTTGACTGAAACCAAGTGAACGAATTCAAGGAAGTTGTTAACCTCAAATGCCTGCACTACTTTGCATTCCCTGAGCACTAGAAGCTTCGATCTGCGCCAGGAGATTATGCAATAGGTGACCAGGAAACAAAGACTATAAAAGAAAATGAAAGTTAAGAAGTAAAGCAAATAAGCAAACAAGTGATGAGGAGACAAGGATCTCGGGAAAACTAAGGAATTGGAACGAGGTGGCTATGAAACCAGACGCCTGGGAGACGTGAAAATTAAACATTAGGTGATTAGGAAGCAAGAAGTCTGGGAAGTAAGGGAACGAGGAAGTAGGTCATTAAGAGGAACTAGGTGGTTGTGAAGCGAGGGACATGGGAGACATGAGACAAACTCGGAAAATCAGTGACGGCACACTGTGTTGCAAATTGTTGTTGGTGAAATTAAAAATAGACTTGGTCTCCGTCTCACACACTCTTTGCTTTCCGAACCAGTAAATGTGATAGTAATGCAATACTAATATCTGCAATAGTTGATGAGATATTTATATAATAGGTTTTAATAAAAGACATTTTACTGGATAAACGGGACTACCTATTAACAAAGACTGAACAGAAATGGGGGATTAAAGTAAAAATACTGCAGTCAGGAAATGCGGTGGGCGTAATGGGTATATTGGGACGACGCCTCCCTCTTCGGCTCTAGACAGTAATTACAGGACAGCTCGCAAGTGTCATGCCAAAGTGGCATCGCTACGGGCTCATTAGAGGGTTCAGGTCTGGCAGAAAGAACCTCTGCACTCCTTCCGTCTCTCTTCCCTCTTATTTTCCTTCCCTCGCCAACGGCAGAGGGGCAGAGTGTGTTTGTGTTGTTAACCTTGCAGTTGTGTGTCAGCCGTAATTGTTATGTGACTAATTAGGTCTCGCTTCAGGAGCTTGCTACCTGGAAAGTAGGGCTCTATAGCAACTGTACTATGCGTACCTTAACAGCAGTGTTGTGCGAGTGTGTGTGTGCGTGCTACACCAAAGCCACTGCAGCCCACATGCACAGGTCAGAGGTCACCCAGGCAGATGCACACACACATGCTTGGGTACTTTTGCTTATCATTTGCATTCATTATGTCCCTCGTTTTGGTGCTATCCTTTCATTAAGATTCAAATTCTCTTCCTCACCTCCTACGGCTCGAATAACACCTGTCCGTATTTCCACCCACACGCACTCGCAGCATACTACTGGGTTGGTTGGGGGTTGTTGTTTTTTTTTTGAATCCATCTGAAACACCTCAGACGCCGCAAAACCTTCTGCTCGTCGGCCTTGCTTGTTCTTCCTTAAAAAAAAAAAAAAAAAGTCATGGGACCAATTTTTAAAACTCCAAGTCTTGAAACTCTTCTCTAACAGTATAAACTCCACAACCAGTATCGATTATCCCGGTCCTTGACTTGTTAAAAAAAAAAATACATCACCCCAGAAGTTTTTCTTTTCCGCTTTGGTCATTAAATGTTCTACGCTGTAACAAAGGGATTCCCATTGGCAAAAGATTTTAATTAGAACCCCTTTAAAAAGCTGGAACCATTAGCTACCGTCCTTTTATTAAGAGTGCATGTGTAATTCGCACAACCATTTGACATGTTCCTCTGTACCAAAAAGCAGAAGAAGAAGAAACCCGGAAAGCACAGACCTCCGTCGGGGACAAGAGTCGATTCTTCCACGTTGTACGAATCTGCAACCGCAACCACTTTACAGTCTACGTCTTGACGCATTTCCAGCAGTATTATCGTATTTCTACACTGGCTATGTTTTGTCACTAACGGACTTCTACACTAACCTGTAGAACTTCTTGGATTTTTCCGACGTATGGCAAATATTGAGCCCAGACTTGCACCAAGACCAAATACTATATCTCACACTGTTAGCGAAAAAGGGAAACTAAATGTGCTGAGCCACCCTGAGACTCATTCACTGCAAAATTGAATAAGTTCTTCCTTGGCGCATGCTACACCCTGCTACCAAAATTCATGAAAATCGGCCAGGTAGATTTTATACAGTCCTGCTCTCAAACAGACAAACAAACGAAAACCACACCAAAACCATGACCGCCTTGATGGAGGTCGCAATTAAATTTGAAGGAAAATATACAACGGATGCTGTTCCCTGAACACATTGACCCCTACGAAATGTCTAGAATATTCCACCAGGTGCAAGTAGGACAGAAAAAAAATGGCATCATTTCGAACGAAGATCATGGACGTTCCAGTGCTATTCTGATACCGACAGACACGGTCCCTCTGAAAATACAACCCTGCTATGCAAATCATAAACGCGTTCAAAACAAAATCCAACCGAATACCGCAATGTCTTCATGGCATCAGCCTTGATTTTAGTTAAGCACATTTTTTATATTTGATAAATCCCATAACTGTTTCTTTACTGGCCCTGTTATACCAGGATCAGACTAGATAATACTTTTCTCATTCTTCAAGGTGACCATGTCATGCCATAAATTCTTGCTTGACCTTGGTCAGGAGACTGACAAACATCGTTGATGTCCCTGCGTGTCGTCAGTTAGGAGGGACAGGAAATGGTCAATCATGGCTACGGTAGGAACTTCAGGGAACATGTCATAGGAGTCATCAAACTAGGTGACAAAATACAACAAATTCTGACATGCTAAACTTTTTGTCGGAGTGTCATGGGGCGTCCCGGGGCCAAATTGCTCTCTTCAATCAAGGTTTGCTCATCGTTCTCAATATTTACTATATATTTGAGCCCGGCGCTGAAATTTGTCAGTTGCATCAAAATCGGGGCAATCCCGGCAATAATCATTTAAAAGTTTATGGTCGCTAAAAGTCAGCAAAGAAACCCGATATGTGCTGTAGGTTAACACATTTCCAAAGGTTTGAATAGATTAAATGTTTAAAATGCATCAGGAAAATACAGTTTACGCTTAAATTTTTCTATATTTAAAAGGTCACAGTAGCTCAATCACATAATCAGCTTTTTTGCTAACAATTGAACTGTACATGTCGGATAGTGCCGTGGAAAGTACACAAACCTTGAATTCTTTTTTTTTTTTTTTTTTTTTTTTTTACTTCATTCCTCTTGTATTTCGGTCACACCCTAACCATCTTTTATGGTTTTCAGAAAATCCTGTCTGCGGTCATCCCACGAATCACGAATCACACATTACACATTACACAAACAATGCATGGATGCCGGAAAACCTGATTTATACACACGGATTATATACACTGCGCCTTAAGTCCTGCTTTAAGTCGCCCCTGCTTACATTTCATGTGCATTTTTAATGTTTTGTAAAGCAAAATTTCATCAGATCACAATGCCTCGTGGCCACGATCTGCTCTTGAAGGCTAACAAAAACTATACTCGAGGTAATAAATGCCAGAAATGTTCCTGTAGATATGGCGAGAGAGTGACGGAGCGAGTGCTCCATTTTCTTTATATACAGCGCACTCGTATACATAAAACATGTCACTGTTCTCCTGTGTCTTCGAATTGTTCTGTTTATCTTCATGCATATTTATGAGCGTGTGTTTGATGAACTATAAGAACAGTTCACACAAACCTTTGTGATTTGTGTCCACGAGACTCAGGCTATTTGTATGTTTATATAAATGTGACATATTAATAGGAGCTGTGAGTTTATATGGGGGAAGACTTCTGTAAATCATTGCATGCTAATATAAATAAGAAGAAAGCACTGGGTGTATGTGTGTGTGAGTGTGTGTGTGATAGAGAGAGAGAGAAAGAGAAAGAGAAAGTAAGCAAGAGAGTAAGAGTAAGCAAGAAAGAGAAACAAACAGACAACAAAACAGAGAGAGAGAGACATATATGTAGACAGTAAACCAGAAAGAAAAGCAAAAGCAAGAATGAACGAGAGACAAAATATGACAGAATGATGTGAGGGGGAAAACATTCAGAGCGTGAGAGAGAATGAGAAACAGAATGAGAGAAAATGATAGGAGTCACATACCGAGTAAGAAAACGCGTGCGGGAGATAGAACGAGTAAGAACAAGACACAAAGAACAAAGAGCAGACCGTGATGGAGAGAGACTATGGAGACGGGAGAGATGACATATCACACCTTCTCTGCTACTTGTCTCAACCCCAGACGTCGGATCCAGTTCATTAAGGGTGCGATAATTAGCACTAGGGCTT
Source organism: Chrysichthys cranchii (assembly GCA_030068335.1). NCBI lineage: Eukaryota > Metazoa > Chordata > Actinopteri > Siluriformes > Claroteidae > Chrysichthys > Chrysichthys cranchii. The sequence continues at coordinate 24,374,962 of JAQMCW010000037.1, read as the reverse complement.
AATCAGGTGTGTGTTAAGACAAAGAAAACATAGAGTAGACTTGACAGGGCGTACTGTATATTACACTGAAATAGGCTAGAAAGAAAAAAAAAAGCATACTTGTATGTATCCATAGCCTGAGCTGGGCTAAGTGGTTTCTCTGTTTCTAGAAAAAATACATTAAAAATAAGTTTGAAAAATAGGACAGATATCCCGCAACGTCAAGCGTCTGACATGATATTCATTAAGCCAATGTTGGCAAATTGCTATAAGAGAAATAACACACTGCAGGACTTTGTGTTATAAGAGAAATGATATCTTTGGGATATTAAGAGTCACCGTGCGTTGTTTTGGGCCACAGCACACCATTTAGTCATGCTGGCATAAGCCTGAGATATATATACATACATACATACACACACATATACACACACACACACATGCACGCACACTCTTTCCTGTAGTCTCATATAATGGTTTGTTCTCCTTTTGTACCCAGCGTATGGGCAGTTCCATCTGAAGATTTTTTTGGTCTTCGAGATCATGCCTTGACTTCCACATGACTGCTATTTCTTAATGAAAACTCTCACTCACTCACTCTTCTGCCCCTTATTGACTATCCTGTTCAGGGTCACAGGGGGAAGCTGGAGCCAATCCCAGCTGACTTCGGGCGAGAGGCGGGGTTAAACCCTGGGCAGGGCGCCAATCCACCGCAGGGCAACACACAGAGACAGACGACCATTCACACTCACGTTCACACCTACGGGCAGTTTAGAGTCGCCGATTAGCCTAATCTCCCCTGTGCATGTCTTTGGACTGTGGGAGGAAACCAGAGTACCCGGAGGAAACCCACACGGACACGGGGAGAACACGCAAACTCCGCACAGAAAGGCGCCCAGGTCGACCCTGGGGATCGGACCCAGGACCTTCTTGCTGTGAGACAGTGGTAACCATCACACCACCGTGGGATTAGGCTAACTGGCTACTCTAAATTGCCTGTAGGTGTGAATGATTGTCTGTCTGTGCGTTGGCTCTGCGGTGGATTGGCGACCTGCCCAGGGCGCAACCCCGCTTCTCTTACCCAAAGTCAGCTGGGATTTCCTCCAGCTTCCTTCCGCGACCCTGAACAGAATTAAGTGGCAGAAGAGTGAGTGAGTGAGTGAGTGAGTGAGTGAGTGAGTAAGTTTTCATGAAGAAATAGCAGTTATGTGGAAGTCAAGGCAAGATCTTGAAGGCCACAAAAAACTTCAGATAGAACTGCCCATAAGCTGGGTACAAAGGGATAGCAAACCATTATATGACACTACAGATGGGCAGGAAAGAGTGCAGCATTGATCTGCAAGGGAGAGTCATCAGAAGGAAACCTTACCTACAACTTGATCACAAACATCTGACAAAGTAAACATCTGAAGTAAGCAAAACAAAATATGGATACACCAGAAGCATTTTGGAACAAGTTCTAAGGATGGATGAAGTACAAATGAGACTTTTTTTTTTTTTTTTTTTACACGATCACCAGAGGTATGTTTGGAGACATAAAAAAGGAGCAGCATTGATGAAAAGATCACAATGCCAACTGTTAAGCAAATGGGGCTGGATCTGTTATCTCTTGTGGTTGTGTTAAAGATAGTGGCACATCACTGAAGATACGCAGGTATATCTTAAACATGCTGTGCATGTACGACGGCCCACGAATATCTCGGAACCAGGAGAATGCGTGGAAAATGGGTGAGAATTCATCAAACAAGAATGGAAATGGTTCTAGCTGAATTCTGAAAAGCTGAAAAAAAATCTGCATTAATATTTACAGGGTATTTTTTTTCTTCAGTACAGTAAACCCCCGTCATTCGCAGGGGTTACGTTCCAAAACTTCCCGCGAAAGATGAAAATCCACAGGACAAGGACGCCACCCCTAAATGCTTTTTTTTTTTTTAAAGCAGATTAAGCCCTAAATAATCCTCCCACGCTCTTTAAACACTTTCTAGACATAATAAATCATAAAGAAAACATTTCCGAGCATATAGCGAGGTGAATTCTGGGTCGTACTGCTACGGGCGAATGACTGGATGTTGGCGAATGCTGGTTGTTTCTCCCGAACTGTACACATCATAGCCAGCAGCCAATCACAACCAAGGTTAAATGAATAGGGCATTCTGATTGGCCAGACTGGTTCCTCCACCCACATTTTTTTTCAGTATCCCCACACCGCGTTTTCATCAACACTGTGTTCTCTGTCTCTTGGGTAAACATGATATACACTGTACTGTATATTATTAATGTTTTACTCCATTTTAATTAATGTTTATATTTCATAATACTGGGGGAAATCTGCAAAAAAATTTATATATATATTGTAAATAAAAATCCACAAATAGCTGTGGGCGTGTAATGTGAACCGCGATATAGCTGGGGATTACTGTACTTTGCTGCAGAATGCTGTTTTTACTTCTTTTCACTTCAAAAAAAAAATCTCCAATTAAATGAACAACATGGCCACAAACATTAAAAGCATCACCGTAAACTCAGTGTCTGACTAGAGGTGGATTTTAAGCAGAGGAAGATTAGCTATTCATGCCACCAAAGACAAGTGGCTGATCTTCCCTTTTCACGTTTAAATCCAACCACCTGCTGAAATCCATCACCTTCTTCCTTTATTTCACTACAGGCCATGTACGTATGAATAGATTATTAGAATGCTCGACCGGAAATCCAATCAGAATACACACACACACATTCTTCCTTCAGGTGTGTTCACCAAGGTGTTTTAGATACGCAAGGTGCTAGCTTGCATCCTCAAAATGTTTACAAGTTTGTTTGTTTTTCTTTCTTTTCTTTTTTTGTGGACAGTAAAGGACAGTAAAGGGTGAATATAGAGATATATCCAGAAGAAAATCATGTGGTCTACAATACTGTGTGCCTGCTGACAGAGCCTAATTGGGAGAGGCCCAAAAAATGTACGCGTGTTTGTGTCAGAATTTGCACAATGCTGAAAATGTCAGTAGCTTCATCACTTAGCACTTTATTACCATATCCCATCTGCTCCAACGGGGTCAGGATGGACCTAATGAGGGCAGAACAGAGTAACGCTACTTTGCAAACTGCTAATAAATACACTTAACACACAGGCTGATTTTGGATACACTCCAGCGGGAGGGATTCAAGGCGATTTTAGAAACCGAATTAGACTGCCTAAAAATCTCCTAGCAATTTCAGCAGCTTTAACTCTTCCTGTGAGCACTGTAAGGAATTGGTCATTAAATGTAACTAGAATTTAATAAATGGGTAAACAATATGCCTTCTTGCTTATTAAGAAATTAAAAATTGCAGTCTTTGGCAAGTTGCCGAGGCATGAGAGGGATAAAACACTTTGCCATGCCGTCGATTATATTCCTCTAATAGCATATCCTAGAGGGTTTTATTCCTCCTGTACTTCATCCATTTGTCAGTGACTACATTTTTAATTTATTAGTGGATAACATGCGACAGGTCCAGTCAGTTTATAGCTACGGTTAATGTCGGAGAATGTCTACGAAACAAGTTAGCTCTTGTTATCACTAAATATATTACAATACGTCTCCTCCAGAAAAGTCTACTCCATAATTTGTGCGTATGGTTGCATAAATACTTCAGGTTAGCATCAATATCAAGTTACATGACATTTTAGAAATGGTGATGACCACATTGGACTATTTGTGTCACTATCGGCTTATTTCAAGTGCTAGTCATTTACTAGCCCCCGTACATAAACAGATGTTGCTTTCTTTCTATATATGTATGAAACTAGCTAATACATTTGTGTCTCGACTTTTTTGAGAAAGACGCTCGGATAAAAGTTAGCTTATCCCTGGAGAGAAAAATCTTGCAAATAATTTTGTGACACCTGTGCACCAAAATATCTCAGACTTCTTGACCGTTGTAGCACATTAACAGTTTAAATCCCTGCATGGCTACAGGGCTGTAGAGGAACCTGATGCCATATGTGACAGTAATACATCACGTCACCAGAAATGTCATATTACCCCCTTGAACACTTCTCCTGGAACTGAAATTAACTTTAGGATTGGGATTAGATGTCATCGACACAAATACACCCTCATACATAGCCCTTATACAATACAGTGAAACATGGTGGTGGCAGCATCAAGGGCAAGATGGATGGAGCCAAAAACTGAACAATTCCAGAAAATATAAAGCTGCTCCTTTCTTCAAAAGGCTCGAGACTGGTGCAGAGGTTCATCTTCCAACAGAGCAACCATCCTGAGCACAAAGCCAAAGCTATGCTGACAGGGTTTCAAGATAACAACCCTAATGTGGAAGAATGGTTCACTCAAAGCCTACAGCTCAAGCTGCTGCACCTAGTTTTGGCCCTCGTGGGCAGGGGGCGAATACTTATAAAAACCAACAAATATCTGCTATGGGGCACAGTAAAAAAAAAAAAAAATCATTGTGCCTTAAAATATTTGTCACTGTGCAAATCAAATCAAATGTGGGAGGGAGGGATCCCAATTAAGTCCATTTTAGTTCCAGGTTGTAACGCGACAAAATATCGAAAAGGGTCAAAGGGAGTCAATACTTATGCAAGGCATCACACAGCTTGGATTTCTAATCGAAAGATTTACTAACTGTCCAGCGCTGAAGGTGCTTAACTACTGAAAAACGGCTTTCTATTCTGGGAATATAATCTTCAATCAGGGATTACTCCACGGTTTAATCTTCAATTGAGGATTATTGATTCATTTCAGAGGAATATTACTTTCTTCTATTATTTCCGAAAGTACCCAGGCATTTCTGATTTTCTCTTTGGTTGCAGGGAGCCGTATGCAGAGTTGAATGAACATGGGGCATTCAGAAGGTTGCGTCCGGCAAAGTTATTCACTATTCTGAGTCTAAAATGAAGCGCTATCCAGTGTTAGGGAGGTATCAATACCCGTAACGTGTTTTTGCTACTTGCTGATTAAAACGATTTCGGATTAAGCAATCACAGTCCGCTTGGTTGCTTGCGGTGTGCTCTTTGGAGTGCGCTTGGATTTGAAAATTAACCTCGAAATACATATTCAGTGTCAGTTTGTGTCACCATATATTATCATGTGGGATCAGATTCAGGTATTAGAGCGTAAACAGTACAAGTGCAAATATAATTAAATATGCAGGGGGTCTGATCAATACCCAACTCATGGTTAGAAAGTAGCCTACATAAAAATATTTCCATTTCAATACCTAGATCCAAATAAATAGTTTTCCTGAACCAGCATCATCAAGATCGGACTGCAGGATGTTTTCTTTTTTTTTAAATTTTTTTACTTTAGATCCGGAAAGACAGGCGAAGAAAGCGACAGCGGAAAAACAAGAAGAGGGTGACCGAAAATGTCATACGCAAAGCAGAGGGGAAATGAGAAGAAAATGTAGAAAGTGACAGATTGGGAAAACAGAAGGATGACTGCGAGAGAGCAAAGAGCGAAGGAAAGAGCGTCAGAAAGCAGAGCGAGTGAAGGAACACAGGAGTGAGTGAGAGAGAAAGAGAATATAGGGCAGTAGGGGAGAAAAGAAGTGTGACACCAAAAAAAAAAAAAAAAAAAAGGAAGCGGAGTGATGGATCTTAGTGATGAAAGGGAGAATGGGTGGGGGAAAAATTGAGCTGACTGATTCGAGTGTGTGTGTGTCCTTTGTGGGGTGTCTTCAGAGTGTGTTGTTAATGCAGCACAAGCTCTGATCGATCTGCTCTCTGCTCGGCCCGTGCTATTCCCCCGACTCCTATTATAAACAAACATTTGTTCAGCCTATTTATTCACTCCCAGACACACTCCATAGCTAGCAAGCACAGAAGGAAGGGAAGAAAGAAGGAAAGAAAGAGGAACGCGTGTGCGAGTGTTCTTTTAGGACAGGTCACATGGGCACCCGATAACCCAATTTCAGGAGATGTGAAATTAATTAGCAATTCACTTGATCGATATCAGAATCTTTGTGTTTCTGCGTGCATCTGTCTGAGACGAGAAACGTACTCCAGGACTGGGACTTAAAGCCTAAAAACCAGGTGAGTGAATTCCATGTGGGCAGGTGGGCAGGTGTGAAGCCCATGAGGCAAAGCGAGATCACGTTCATTGCCATGATTAATAAGTTTACCATAACGCATTTACAGCACTCGTTCATTCATTCATCCTTAGTTACCGTCTGCGCATGGTTACAGGCATTTAAACTGGAGCTGTTTGGGGCTTTGTTAGAACATGTCATGTACAGGTGCCGTACAACTCCACGAGTCGGATTAAAAGACACTCCAGGGCACATCTCTATTAAAAAAAAGAAAAATCTGAATACAGATACAGATCTGACAGATACAGGCGTACGTTGTACGTGTTACCTGCTGCACGCTGATCCAGTAGCCGATGACTTTGTCCGTAGTGTTGGGTTCTCGCTGCGTCCACTGCAAGTTATAGGAGTAGTTGCTGCCCTTCAGGATGCGGATGGGGTTCGGTGTGTCGAAGTAAAATTCTGCGACGTACGGTCGTGCTGGGGTGGGTTTGGAGAGGAAAAACAAAAACATCAAGTCACCCTATGAGCGATATCCAATTATACTTACTTCTGCCAGGAATAAGGTTCCTGCTCTTCAGGATAACACAGGACTATATCTCTGATGTTTCCAGGGCAAATAGGATTGACGTGAGGCCTGTTATAGCAATGGAAAATGCATTCTGGATCAAAGGTGGGTCAAATTCGGGGCCAAAAGTGGCACGCGGGAAAATTCTGGAAGTTCTGCAAGGACGAGTACAATCTCAAAAGGACTGATGTTTCCATAATTCCTTGGATGCAGGAAGCAGGAAGCAGGGGCCTCAAGAATCTAAAGTTTCATTTTTGTCACTGATATCAGATTATTCGGCTGTTCCATTTCTCAAGGCAGATTACTTTGGCGTTTTATCGAAGTAAGCACAACAGCACCACCAATGGTCAGGAGTAAAAATACACATATTGGTATGAAAAGGCTGCGGCTGATTTCTTTCTTGCACATACTGTAGATTCATGCCTTACAGGGCTGGTGAGGCAGTTGTGCTATTTGACGATAATCTACAGAAGACATGGACTAGTATCTTGTCTTTAAACATAGGAAAAATATTTACATGAAGATTACATTGAGCGTTTTTAACTGAAACTTCCGCGTGGTACCCGGTCATTCCATTCCACCGGAGGAACGGAAATCGACTTGGACATTTTCGATCGGTATAAACAAGTTAATTGTTTTATCGTCACACGTCTCCTATAAGATGAGTCAGGACACTGTTGGGTTTCAGTGTGTGTAGAGTATCAGGACTCTGTGTTTAGCTCCTGGTGAACAGGCTGATGGGAAAGGGATAGCGTGTGAGCCCCCTGCTGGGAGTACAATACACAGGTCTCCACATTAACACTGGTACCGTAAGCGAATATACAGCCCGACTAAAGCTTTTTTGAGAGTAAACCACTGTATACAACTGCAATAATAAATTGATAACATTTTAAACTTAATAGGCTACACAGAAAAAAATATTCATAAAACGTCTTAAATCCGGAGTGTCTGCTTTCATATGAGCCATTAACCACGATTGCCCAGCGTGACATTGCAACTAAAATCATCGCTGAACAGGTGGAAATTTTAGCTTAAATCAAATTTACACTGCAGTGGATTTCACATGCGTTATTCGATCTGTTGTTCAAGGCACTGAAAATAACTGCTGAATAAAAGGGTTACAACAGCGGACCACCACCTCAGGTTCCACTCCCGTCTTCCAAGAACAGGAATCTCAGGCTACAGCTTGGAAAGTCTCACTGAAACTGGACAAATGACAATATTAAATGTCCACGATGTAGGATTCAGGGGGATATATTAGCGGAAATGGAACGTAGTATACAACCCCGATTCCAAAAAAGTTGGGACAAAGTACAAATTGTAAATAAAAATGGAATGCAATGATTTACAAATC
>JAQMCW010000037.1:24347501-24358483 GCA_030068335.1 Chrysichthys cranchii | reverse complement strand
ACCATTCACACTCACATTCACACCTACGGCCAATTTAGAGTCACCAATTAGCCTAATCCCCTCTGTGCATGTCTTTGTGGGAGGAAACCGGAGTACCCGGAGGAAACCCACGCGAACACGGGGAGAACATGCAAACACCACACAGAAAGGCGCCCGTGCCAAACCCAGGACCTTCTCGCCGTGAGGAGACAGTGCTAACCACTCAGCCACCGTGTCGCCCACTACGATTATTCTTGCAGCCAAATACAGGAAATATAATAGATTACAAATAGGTTACAATTTTTAAATTGTCTCTTGCTTTAATTTACATCATATGACATTTCGCAGCAAAGTTTAAAAAAACCTCAATTAGCTTAGTCCGCATATTCTATCCCCCTATATTTTACTGGGCTCAAAGACACACGAGGTTTAGATGCCATTAAAAAAAAACCCTTCTGGACTCTTTTAGTCGATAACTAGCAACCACAGAAGTGAGAATTACACAAGTCTCACACAGGGAATTTCATTCGTTTGAACCGTGACTTCCAGAAAAGCAATGTTTAAACGTTGTAGGTCAACAGCGTAGAACTCTGACTATATGTCATTTGTTTCCCGAATTTTATTTATAGTAAGTATACATGATGAGCACTGATGATACAAATAAATCATTTTCAATTAATGCCATTCAGAGCCCATTAACTACAGGAATTCACTGTTTATCACAAACTAGTCACCATGACATCCTGAAACTGCACGACTTTCATTTAAAAAGAAAAGAAAAAAGAAAAAATATCATACCACTTTTTTCCCCCTCATCAATGCACCTGTGCAGAAAGCATCTTCGCGGGTACATGCTTATTTATAGACACCCATGAAATGTATTATGTATTCGGTGCGTTTAATTCGCTCTGCGGCTCTCCGAAGGCAGCTCGGTGAAAGTTAAGCATGCAAGTTCATTTTCTAATTAAGTGAGTGAAAGGCAGCTCCGTTCTATCTTTAGTAAACAATTACGAACTATATATATATATGTTAAAAAAAAAATCATGTTAGGTATTCATTTATTTCACATAACTCAATCCTTGTAATGTTTTAACACACGTATAGGTTTGGAATAAGAAACGAGATGGAATCTCTGAAATGTAGCCGCCCGAGTCGGGCGATTATTTGGCCCTGGACGGCATTTAGGTGTACTGTACTTTTGTGCATGTTGAATCGAGGTTGAGCGTGAAAAAAAAAAGCCAAACTGAAGGGGAGAGAGAGAAATAAAGAATGACCTGGAGACGAAAGGCAATCGACACACTAGTCTTCCGCAGAAATGTGCAGATCTATGGTGCTAACAGGGGTATCTGGATTACTCCTTGGACTTTGCTGGAGTCTGGAATGGAAATGTAAGTTTGCAGCACAGTGAAGAGTACCGAGAGACAGAGAGAGAGAGAGAGAGAGAGAGAGACAGAGCAAGAGAGAGACAGAGAACGTAGAGGAGATTGATCATGGTGGGGAGTAGAGCCAAAAAAAAAAGCCACCGTAACACCCACAGAAGGTCAAAAGTTTTGAAAGGACTAAGAACAAAGAAAGTGAGCCAAAGGTCCTTCCTAAGAAGAGAGAACTAGAGATTAGAGAGGCTGCGCAGGGAATCCCAGCATGCACCGTTTCCCAACGGAAAAACCAATTGGTGACTAAAGAAGGCTTTATTTTTTTTATTTTCTTTTGGCGTTAAGGTCTACAAAGCGAAAAGTCCAAAGGGGAATTCAACAAGAGTTCATTTAGCTCTCATTTCAGCAGGATCTATGGTCTTCCTATCCCATAATAAGCTGTGGCCATTTAAAAATGTGCTTTCGTTTACCTGGAGGGTTTTGGCAATGCTCCTGTGGTTTAAGTGGCAATAACTCATTCGCGAGAGCCGTCAACAGCCAGTCTGCCCAGTCAGTTCCTGCTGGGGGATTTTTTGATGATCCATATCCACAAGGCATTTTTAGCCAAGTAATAAATTACCCAGTGTTTGATTTCGAGGTGTCTGAGGTATGCGTTCGACGTGCTTGAAACCGGAGGTTTGGTAGGAGAACCACGATTCTCTCGAGACGCCTCACCATTGCCCAACTGCAAGGGTGTTAAAAATGGGACGGAGGTAAAACTGTACTCGAGCAGAAAGTTTGACCGATCCTTCCTGTCTGCCCACTCTTCCTTAAAAGTAAGGACTGCTTCATGCCTGACTGCCCCCCTGCTGCATGAAAGTAAAGATAGTTTCACACTGGACCGCCCACTCCTGCATGAAAGTAAAACAGACGCCCAAGGATATCGCTGCAGTAGATTTTGTGTAACCATGACAGAAGAATAACGCCATCAGGAAGAACAGCCAAGCAACTGATCTGAATTAAGAGTGGTATGTAATGACATTACGTAAATAAAGCTTTATTACTAGAAAATCATATGACGAGGACAGAGAGAGAGAGATGAAATATACGCTCACCGCTGCTTTGTGTGATATTCACGTCCACTCGGAGCTCGGGGACGTTACTGCCGGGGAACTTGGCCATGCAGCTGTAGGTGGCTTGATCCCGGAACTTCATGTCCACGATCTCCAGGCTGCTGGTGCCAGGGGGCATGTCCGGGTCACTGCGCAGCACAATGAGGCTGTCTGATGGGTACACAGGGACAGCGTTCTTGTACCAGGTGTAGTTGACCTTATCCTGGGGCTGAGCATCCACGTGGCACGACAGCTTGAGGTCACGACCCATCTGGATGCTCTCGCTGTCCTTGTTCGAATCGGGCGTGATCTGGAACGTCAAGTTCTTCATTGCTGGTCGGAACCAAAGAAAGATCGGGTGAACAAAATGTGTGGTGATGCGGCATGTAGCCATAGCGTATCAGCAAAGTGCATTTCGTCAGTAGTGTTCCAGTCTCGTTGGATCTACAGTAGATCAGGGTTTATCACCTGGCAGACTGTGGTCTGCATATAGAAACCAGCAGATTGGAAAACATGCTGTAGCAGAGCTGATCAACATACGGAGGAAAAAAATAAACAGACCATAGTTCAGTTCAAACTTGAGATTTATAAATATAAATATAAACCTTCCGTGATCGGCTTCCGTGGCAGATCCTTCTATGGCAGCTAACCCAACCAGATGCGTTAATATCTTTTAGTTCGGAAGTCGTCTGCCAAATGGTACTGTCTCGTCACAAATCACGAACCTTTATTTTCAATTTATAGTTGCTAATGGTTAAGAATTGAAAGGGAACTGTCGCCAAATCGGTCAGGGAATCATATGCAACATGACTGGGAAATTTGAGCTGAGTCCCCCTGATCTAACTCTACACAATAAGCCCAGTAAACAAGTTAAATACAAGACTGGAACATTTCCTAACCCACAGTCACAATAAACATTTGGTAAACCTTGCCCGATCTGGAAACGAAGCACAGAAAAGATATTACTGAGTACAGAGTAGAAATAGGAATAGTGTAGTACGCATACTTCGAACGATAAGGTTGACGTTTCTCCTGGCTGGGTTCCCCACATTGTTGACGGCGGTGCAGTTGTAGAAGCCAGACTCAGCTGGAGAGACGGAGCGCAGCGTTAGAGAGCCACCACGGATGGTGGCGCGGCGTGGCAGGGGGCCTGGGTAACGCGCCCATGTCACAGTGGGTGTGGGGAAGCCTGCCGTAACCTCACACGACATGGTGACATCCTGTCCTGGGTCCACCACATACGTCTCATTGACCGAGAGCTTCAAGGCTGGTGGAGCTGGAAGATGAGAAGAGGACAGTTTATGTATCAAAGATCTGCTGCTGTAATCATAAAGGCTCTCCTGTGCTCCTCCCATGACTCCTATTCAGCATATTTGGTTTTGCACATCTCAGATAAACAGCTCTCCAAGATATATATATATATATTTAATCCACCACGGATTTTAAGAGCCAAAACTATGGATGAATTAGCTTTAAGTTTCCCTTTTTGTTTTTTTCCTGAAGCTGTTGAACTAAAGAGATGTAAAGTCTCACAGATCACGTCTCCATACACCATCGATATGAATAGACCTGGCCGTCATTTTTTTTTTCTTTTTTTTTTCTACATACATGTTTTTTTTTTACATAATATGAAATGGTTCTTTCATAAAGGGTTTATAAAACAGAAAGAAGAGACACAACCATTATAGAAATATAATGCCCCAACTTCTATAGTGCTTCCTTATCACTTTTGTATGAGTATTGCATATTATTATTATTATTATTATTATTATTATTATTATTATAATTAACAATCCTACTACTACTACTACTACTAATAATAATAATAATAATAATAGGGCAAAAATCCAGCAGCTGCTCTTGGAAACATCGTTTTCAAATGTCTTTTTAAAGTTCAACCTAATTCATAATCAAGGTTCTTCTGAAACGTCGAACACACTCGATTCTTTTATCGATGCAGAAAAGAACAGCAACAACAAGAGATACTGCATAGTTTTATTTTGCGCTATGCTGTGAAATTCTCAATACGTTCATCACTGCAAAGGCATGACTTTTTCCAAATCTAATTTGTTGTTGTTGTTGTCGTTGTATTACTTAAAACATGTGAATTTCACAAGAAGAAAAATCATAATGTAATTTAGGGGGAAAAAAGACAAGCAAAAACTGCATGAGGAAACATAAAATGTGCTACTGAATATGCTCTTCTGTTCAGTTCAATAGGAACCGTATCTGGATGAAGGCCTTTTTTATCTTGAGAACCTTTTCATGCACATGAAAGAGGGTTTTTTTTTTATCTGGGTTTATAAAAACGGAGTACTGTAGGAGGAGACACGAGCAAAAAGCTCCCTTTTTTTTTCTGAAAAAGCGGATTATGTCACCACCTACAGCCAGATATTTAAGGTTATTTTCTAACACGTGATGACGCTGGTCAAGTTTGGAGCTCACTCAATTACCATACAGCCAGCATACACAGCTCCAGCTAATGCATCCTCTGAAAAGATTGTGAATTTTTGAATGCCTTTAAAAATATCTATAATGAATTCGATAATCCTCCCTGATAAAGTCAGTGGTTTTCTTTTAATCTTCCTGCTTCAAATTCCTTCAGTCCTCTTTCGCTTCCAGGTCTAGTTTTATTTATAGCTAGCACATTTATTTATATACATACTTCATTTAATGACGTTCTAAAGCCCACACGTGGTGAAGTATAATAAGCATGCATACGAGGGAGAATCAAAAAGTAAAGGCAAAATATATGTAACAGCTTTGACAGAAGTAACTGTGAGAGCTTGAACACACAGTCCCCATGCAAGACAACACGTTTGTTGTATTGTTCATCTAGCTTCTGGATTCCCGCACAGAAGTCGTTTTTTGGCTTCTCCCGAAGCCAGGTGAGCCCCGCTTCCTTTACTTCATCATCAGAGGTGAATCAGCGACCGCGCAGCACCTCCTTCAGTGGAATGAAGATGGGATATTGGCTCGGCACCAGATCCGGGCTGTAAGGAGGACGTTGGAGACGTTGGAACCCGAACCGTTGCGCTGTCTCTACTGTCCCTGCTCCTGTATGAAGACGTGCATGTCATGGTGCAGCAAGACAGTTTTGGACAGCGTTCCTCTTCTTTTGCTGCGAATTGCAGGTTTAAGTTCATTTCACAGCAATGTACAGGAATTTGCGCTGTTCAGTGTTTTCCCATGAGCTTGGAAATGCATCAGAATAGGAACCTTTATGTCCCAAAAGAACGTTAAGATGTTTTTCTTGGGGGAGGACTGACTTTGGAAATTCTTTGTCGCCAGGAGAAGACGGAGGTCTCCACTCCTGGCTTTGTCTTTTGCTCTCCGGGTTATCACATACTTTTTCTTTTTTTTTTTTAATTGCCTTTACTTTTTGATTCTGCCTCATGCATCACTCGTTATACAGATTATGTTTAGTCTTTGATAAGCCTAAATTATAAAATTACATTGCCTCTATGCTAGCAGTTGATGCGAAGCGAGCTTGTGAAGCAGTACGGTATTGACAGCTGAGACTTGTTTTGTTTGTATGGCTGTTACCCAAATAAAGCTCTCCTGCTGCACCACGCTCAAATAAAAAAAAAAAAAAAAAAGGGAAATGTGGCCAGCAAAAATTCAGCTCAAGACCTTGAGTGCAAACAATGGCCATGTGGAAATATGTCACGATTTCTAAAACAAGCTATTTTTATCCACTGTTAATGGATATTCTTTGACAATAATACATGCGGAACACAGAAGTGAACGAATGTCCTGCAACCTTACCAAGGCAATCTGTAGCCCAGATTTTTTAAGATTAAAAAAGATTTTTAAAAAAATAATAAAAAAAACCCACAAAGGACAGTAGCAAAGTATTGCTAAAAAAAATTAAAATAAAATATTTACACTACCCTACTTACGAACATCCGGACATACGAACAAACTGCAGTGCAAGTTCAAATCAATACTTCGGCACATCCGAATTTTGAGTTGTGCGCCTTCTGTGGAGTACAACGTTTTGCCGTAACCCACGCCAGGCGGCACCACCCGCCGCCCGAGAGTAGCAGTTTGGTACCACGCTCATTAGTGGGAAAAATGGCAAAAATAACGACTTATGAACAATTCAATATACGAACAGCCTTCAGGAGCGTAACTTGTTCACTGGGGAACACCTGTAAAGGAATTCACTCTCAAGGATGCCCTGTTCTCTGTGGTCAAGAATATCATATTTTGTGAGCTAGACGTCACTGTGTGCTGTTTAAGCCCAAGTAGTGTTAGTTATCCAATTACTCTGTTGAGAAAAAAGAAGAAAAAAAAGAAAGAAAAAAAAAGTATGCTCAGCCCAGTTTTAGCCTTTTGAAAGCCCTCCTAAAGAGCATTTCCTAATTTTCCATTAGCAAGCTAAAAACAATTCCCAATGAGACTAACATCTAGAAAGCATGGACTTTGAAATTAGGCGTCATGCTTTTACTCGTACAGTTCTCTTTCTTTTTCCCTTCAAAAGGAGGAAATGCATCCTGTGCCTGCCACGTCACTGAAATGGTTCCCACTGTGCTATGCCCATCATCGCAAAATGGCAAATAACAGATTGTGACATCAAAAAAAAAAAAAAAAAAATACATTTCAAAGGCCGACTAAGAGCTAAATTTCATACATGTACTCTGACACTGGTCACAGCAACCTGAACTGTCATGGAAAATAAGGAGAGACGACGGACGAAAGGAGCAAGTCAGGAATAGAGAAAGAAAAAGGGAAATAGCTGTGCACTTTGGTCAGATCTGATCGCAAAATGAGCCTACTCAAAAGTACTCGATAGAATGTGACAAATTTAAACAAGGCCATGAAAGCTAAATGTACACTCGTGGGCAGGGCTGACAGTCGGGACTCGGCTACAGTTTCACCCCAGTATCATCTCAGAAACTACACAAACTGCACATGAAACTGGCCCAAACTAGCAGGTCATTTCTTTTATAACTTCAAATGAAGTTGTAAACCGTGGTGTACACCATTACCAATTTGTTGCTTAAAAATAAACCCAGTCTGGCTCACTGGCACCCAGGTTGGTGTAACCCACAAAGTCAGGTGTGTCTTTCTGAACCCGGCATTCTCCACTATCTGATGTAGAGCATCTTATCTGTAGCTATGAACCTCCCCATGATCTACTACTCTAGGATTTGTGAGAAACAGCCTAAAGTATTCTGCAAACTGTTGAATTTACTACTCGCCATTCAGATATAAATTGAAAGCAACGTACAATATGCAGTATTGTTTTGGGACAGGCCTAATTCATAGGTGCGGTTTATTTTACTTATACCCTGTATATCCTCTCAGCCCAATTCTTCCAATCTCTTTCAGAAACACGCGGGACCTTTTGGGAGTCTCAGCATGACGTGACTCTGTGAAGCACGTCGGAGACGCACCAGCTGAGAGTTCAGGTCAGTCAGTCGCAGTCGAGTCACGGCTCATTCTGATGTCAGACAAGAGACACCGAGCTGTTCCATCATACCTCATTGCAGATGCTCCAATTAAAATTTTCACCCATTCCCACATGACTTTGGTGAATAAACTCAAGTGTGCGCATGTTGGTGCATGTCAGAGAAAGATACTGGAGGATTTATGGGAAAAAAAAAAAAAGAAAGAAAGAAAAAGAAAAAAAAAAAAGAAAAAAAAAAGTGTCAAGACCAGACAAAAAGGGCAAGTCCACAGACACATTAATCTTCTGAGTATAGACCTGAACACACACACACACACACACGAGAGAGAGAGAGAGAGAGAGAAGATGAAAATGAAAAACCAGAATTGCACAAGCAGAGCAGCGACAGCAAGAGTACAGCATGGATTTATATTTGCAGTAAAAAAAAAAAAAAAAAAAATCTATATATTTATATAAATAATGAATTTTTTTTTAAATAAATTCATTAGCAATAATAATAATAATAATAACAACAACAGTAAATATTTTATTCGCTTTATTCGTCTTCTTCCACTTAATCCTGTTCAGGGTCGCGGGGGGAAGCTGGCGCCAATCCCAGCTACAACAGTAAATATACTGAATACAATCTAAGACTAATGAGTGATATAATTGCGACCATCTAAAAAAAAAATTAATTAAAAATGAAAACATATTAAACCATATCCATTTGCAAGACAAGGACATACATGGCCGTTTTCTTGTTTCTTTGTCAATTATTAAATTAACTGTAAAAAAATAATGAACAGTGAAACATTATACCAGAAAAATTAAATATCATGGCTTTTTTCTTCTCAATAATTTGATTTGTTAGCCAGTTATTTTAGATTTCTAATACATTTTTTTAATTAACTTAATTGGGTTAAGTTCCTAACTAATTCGGATGTGAGGAAATCAAACATGACTTTTAATATGATGAGTTTTTCATTAGACTTTCTTTCTACATCTGCATTCTTTTGTGTCGCTTTTGTGCCAACACTTCTTTTTTTTTTTTTTTTTTAGGTTTTGGTTTGTTAGAAGTCCAAGTACAGTTTTTTTTTTATGTTGAACAGCTCAAATAACCTGTCATTTGATCGAAAACGTATGGCTATGGCAGATAAAAGCATGGGAAATGTAGGTGTGTGCGAGGGCGGTAAGAGGTGCTTTAAGAGCTTGAAAAAGTGAACAGCCAGGCCATTAACTTTTCTCTAATTTACTGATGAGAGAGTGAGGAGCTGAGCTGAGTGATCACTATACCAGCACACTCCATCCAATTCAATACACTATTTCAGGCCCGGTGTTGGATTTAACGCTCCACATAGCCCTCAACCCAGCGTAATCCCCCATCTGCAAATATCTCAAAAGCAAAGGGACATTCTTTAAAGCACAATCAGCTTCCCAGTTCTCCAGACCTTAATCACACCAACAGGAGAAGGAGTGTACTTACTCACATAGAGTGGGAAGGAGAGAGCGAGAGAAAGAGAGAGAGAGAGAGAGAGCGAGAGAGAGAGATAGTGAAAGAGCACACTGATGTGTCTGAATGTTCCAGTGATCTGTATTTTAATTTCATTTTAAGTACTCCATAGTACTAGACCACCTGTTTACGTGAGTCACATGATGCAACAGTAAAGAGAGGTGAGAAGAGAAAAGAAAACAAACATCCGACAGCATGGTGCACTGATGAACAGAGCAGGAGATAAACTGCATAGAGAGAGTGAGAGAGAAAGAAAGGGAGAGTACGAAAGAGACCGTGAGGGCGATACAAAGAAATTAATAGATACTCAGATGGAGACAGTGAGAGAAACAGACAGATATAGTGATAAATACAGACAGCCAGTGAGGGAAACCCGGGGAGCGAAACAGTGCAACATACAGAGAGCGAATGACAGTGAGGGAGACACAAAGAGAGACCATGAAAGATAAAAAGAGAGAGAGAGAGACAGCAGAGGATACACAGAGAGAGGGAGACGGTGAGAGAGAGAGAAAGAGAGAGAGAGAGAGAGTGCGAACGAGCAAGAGACAGTGAGAGAGACTCAGAATGAGACAGTGAGAATTACAGAGGGAGAGACAGTGTTGGAGACACATAAAAAGACACAGACACAGAGAGAGAGATACACAGAAAGATGCACAGAAACAGTGTAGGAAACAGAGATAGTGTGAGAGTCAGAAAGACAGTGGGAGATGCAAAGAGACAGAGACAGTGAGGGAGACACAAAAAGACAGAGATACACACACACACACACACACACACACACACACACACACACAGAGAGAGAGAGAGAGAGAGAGAGAGAGAGAGAGAGAGAGAGAGAGAGGGAGACCCCAAAAGAGACAGAGATATACAGAGAGAGTCAGTGAAGGAGACAGAGAGAGAGATACACAGTGAGAGAGACACAAAAGAGAGGCTGGGAGAGATACACAAAGAGAGGCTGTGAGAGATACAGAGAGACACAGCTACAGTGAGAGAGAGTCAAAGAGACAGTGAGAGATACAAAGAGAGAGAGAGACAGTGTGGGAGACACAAAGAGAAAGAGAGAGATCCACAGAGAGAGACAGTGAAGGGGAGACAAAAAGAGGCTGTGAGAGATACAGAGAGAGTGAGACAGTGAGAGATACAAAGAGAGAGAGAGCAAGACAGTGAGGGAGACAAAGAGAAAGTGAGAGATACACAGAGAGAGACAGTGAGAGATACAGAGAGAGACCAACAGTGAGAGAGACTCAGGAAGAGACAGATACACAGTGAGAGAGACAGTGAGGGAGACACAAAAAGAGAGTCTGTGAGCGATACACAGAGAGTCTGTGAGCGATACACTAGGAGAGTCTGCGAGCGATACACTAGGATAGTCTGTGAGATACACAAAGAGAGTCTGTGAGATACACAAAGAGAGTCTGTGAGATACACAAAGAGAGTCTGTGAGAGATACGCAAAGAGAGTCTGTGAGAGATACACTAGGAGAGTCTGAGAGATACACTAGGAGAGTCTGAGAAAGATACACAAAGAGTCTGAGAAAGATACACAAAGAGAGTCTGAGAGAGATACACAAAGAGAGTCTGAGAGAGATACACAAAGAGAGTCTGTGAGAGATACGCAAAGAGAGTCTGTGAGAG
>JAQMCW010000037.1:24313364-24333951 GCA_030068335.1 Chrysichthys cranchii | reverse complement strand
TCTACCTGCCGAGACGGGCTCTGCTCTCTCCTGGCTGCAAAATCAAAACTGTCTTCCTGTGGGCGGTCGCAAGCCAACTTGGCTGAGGCCATGAATACGAATTTTCGAAGAAGTGACTTAAGTTCGAAGGGCTTTTTCTGAATCGCTTGTTTTTCCATCTATATCCTTTCTACGGCTAATGCAGGCAACATGGGGGGTAGAAGAACATTTTCACGTGCAGCATGCATACGCAACTCGGAGTGACCGGTCGTATTTCAAAAAGAGCAAGTATTAAACGGATTCTCCTGGAATGACCCCGTTAAGCACACATTTGGATATACATAGATGGTATATCCAAATAAAACTAGAGAGTGTGCCAGTTGTGGCGTGGTTTATGACTTGACCAGTGCTCGGCTCGGGTCAAACCTTTGCTGGACCTGTGAGCTTCACACAATCTACTCCAAGAAGCAGAGGTTCCTCAAGGGTTCCTTGGATGGTAAATGCTTCAAGATTTCTAAAGGAGGCTTCTAAAGGGACAGGTACAGAGTTGAAACTAATTTCAACTTGAAGGTAACGCAATTGAGGCAGCTAGCATTGGGAGAAAAGGATACCGCTAACGCAACAATAAATATACAAGACTAGACTAACCAGAACCTGCAATGCTCACTAGCAACCAACTGGGTGCTAATCGTTTCCTGTGTGCATGCTCTTTAAAGGTCCAGAACACTATTTTTTATGGGTGCTTGCTTGTCTCTAGCTCCATCACCACTGTTTTCATGCCAAGATTTCACTCCCTGAACAGCTTTCAACTTCCTCTATAGTGTTCCTTCTGATCCTTTCTGCTTTTTGACTCTCATTTGTTTCTCCAGTTCTGTGATTATCCTTGTGTTTTGCCCTCTGTTTGTTCTCTGAACCCAATATTTACAGTATACACATACCCAGAGGGGCCAAAAAATGTATACACACTTCAACATGAAAAATCTCTGTATAAATGTTATATTACTAGACTTCTAGACATCAAAGGGTAGAACGTCATTGAGATAGGCTCTCGCGTCTCAGTGGTAGCGAGGCGGTGTGCTATATTGCTTTAAAAAGGGGGGGGCGTAGATAACCACTCTTGGAGTATGAATACATTTTTTGGGTCCCTCTGTATGTACAGACTGCAGTCAATAAAATCAGAGGCTGTCAACAGAATCTTGTTCAGGGTCACAGGGGGGGAGAGCTGGACCCAATCCCTGCTGACTTTGGGGCGAGAGGCGGGGTTATACCCTGGGCAGGACACCAATCCACCGCAGGGCGACACACAGAGACAGACAACCATTCACATCACATTCACATTCACACCTATGGCCAATTTAGAGTCACCAATCAGCCTAATCCCCTCTGTGCATGTCTTTGGACTGTAGGAGGAAACCGGAGTACCCGGAGGAAACCCACATGGACAAGGGGAGAACATGCAAACTCCACGCAGAAAGGCACCCAGGTCGACCCCTGGGATCGAACCCAGGATCTTCTTGCTGGGAGGCCACTGCGCTAACCACTACACCTCTGTGCTGCCCCAGAATCAGACATTGAGAACGTTTAATGTAACTGTTTTTAATGTACGTTTAAAATAAAATTGTGTTTCATTCTATCCTAATTGCAGACAGGAGAAAAAGACAAGTCACAGCGTGATGCTCAGACGCCTGTGTGCGCCAGACCAAAATCTTGCAAACCTTTACATTTTAATTGCCTCAAAAACACAACAACAAACCAACCAAAAACAAACCCCGCAAAGTCTTGCTTTGAAACATGTTTTTCATTTAACATTTACTGCCAGCCTTAGTGCGCAATCACGGGCATCTGTCTGTTCATGTAGACATCACAGAACGAATAAGGTTTTCCTCCATGCCCGTGTAGCTGTCGTACAGTGCTGTGTGTCTAGATGTTGGAAAACATGATGCAACTGGATTGCAAAGAAATTACTGACTAGCTTTAGCGGCTTGTCCTGACAACACATAAACATCGTTCCCGTTTCCCTCCTGATGCGTTTGGTCTTTAAAAAGACAAACCAATTAAATATGGGATTTGCTGAACGGTTCGGCATGCGTGTGCGCACCGTGTACCTGTGTGTATAAAGGTTCGTAGATGTCCACGCCGTTGTCTTTGCTCTGCTCGATGGGAACGTTGGCTCGTTTCCAGATGAAGCGAGCCGGAGGGTTGGAGTTGACCGTGCAGCGCAGAAACACCGTCTTCTCCTGGTAGTAGTTGCCCCTCACATCGCTGATAGTCTGGTGTACCGTGAGCATGGGCTTATCCAAGTCTACAATGTGCGCACACACACACACACACACACACACAAGACAAACAGTTCAGGTTCATGACTGATAGTCTAGATTATTTCTTATTGCGATCATAAGAGGATACACATTGAATGTCACACTGATCATGGATGTGTAAATGACTATACACTTTTTTCCCCCCATATTTAGTTTCCTCTTTTTATAATTATTGTGCAAATGATGCTAGAATTAATAACTTCGCATACATGAATTAGGATCCCGATTCCCTCGGCTCCTCTGAAATCATCATGAAACAGAATTAAACACCTTTTTACCAGGAGGCTTTCGGCACATGCTAATGTAGTTTTTTTTTTTTTAATCTGGAACAGGAACGACTCGTTTCCTGGTTGCTTTTCCATTTTTCTCATTTTGTTCCCTCAAACAAACGAGCTTATCGTATGTTAATTGGCGCATGAAAGAAAGCGTCTGTTGAAGCAATACCAGCAAAACGCTTAAAGAGAGACGTTTAATCCGGCTCCTATATGCCGCGTTTGTGATATTGTGATTTGTGATACTCGTCTAGCTTCATCCACTTGACTGCCTGATGATCGAAATATAATTAGCGTCCTTTAAATTTCCTTTCCTGATTTCATTAGGCAGAAGGCGTTCGGTTTAAAAAACAAACAAACAAAAACACTTTCATTTATTAATATCAGTGATCAGACAGAAACTTGACAAAGCACTCCAGGTTGGTATGCATTATTGACTTGGATGCATATATTCAGCCGACACACACACACAGCAAGAAACCCATGATCTCAATCTAGCAAAAGCTACAGATTGGTAGAAACAGAATGGGGGTGTGTGTGTGTGTGTGTGTGTGTGTGTGTGTGTGTGAGAGAGAGAGAGAGAGAGAGAGAGCGAGCGAGCATGCACATATGCGTGGGTATCCACAAGAGATCAAACATGTGCATCCATGTTCCTGTTCTCCAGAGCATATGCATAATTAATCCAAAAAAATTTACACTGTACATGTAGGAGCGTGCGGTGTGGCACGGGCAAAGATCTCCCAGGGAATCACTCACACATGACGGAGAGATGAAAAGTCTAAATGTAAGGAAGGAGCGAAAGCGAGGTCTACCCAACGCCCTAAAGGACGACCCAAGTCGCTTCTCCAAAGTGCCAGTTTTCTAGTCAAGTCACACACTTGTCAAGACGATGGACAAAATACGATTGGGTCAGCGGCGTGAATGATGTACAGCTGCTGGGAACATTGAGATTCACCCCGCATACTCTTACACTATTACAATGACCAAATCAACTGATCCATAAATCACAGTAGAGGGCCCGGAGAAAAACCTAATAAAAAAAATCCCAAATGAGCAGCGTGAGTGACAGGCTGACGACAGTGAACGAGGAGGGAGATTGATTTCCCGGATTTGAAAGATCAGGCCACGGGCCAGCTATGGCGTCTTGATCGCATGACCCAAGCGAGCTCGGAAAGGAGCTGCTGAGTGTTTAACAGGCCGTGAGGGCATTTTGAAGGCTGCGCATTTTGGCCGTGCGTTCTACAGAAGAAGTTTATTTTTTTTCTTTTAGCATATTTAAGAAATCCCACACGAGAGAAAGTGCTGATGTTCAGTACTGCAGCACGAGCTTGACATTGCTTCAACACAACAGTTCTATAAACGAGAAATTAATCCCGACTAAGTGACATTTTGGACACGATATGGACAAACGCTCCAATTTTTTTCGCTCCGCGAGTGGAAACCGATCCCTAATAAGCCGCACTTGGCTTTACTGGAACTTTACAGCACGTCGCCTAGCTGGCTAGCTAGCTCGCGTTGCTTTTTGTACATTCCCGTAAAAGGTACGTCTGTGCAAACCAGTATCCCTTTTTTCCTTCTCATTTTCGCCGTACGAGCGTTCATCTCTCAAGTCGAAAGTTATATGCCTGAAAAGGATCGTTTGCCGTGTCTGATGATGATCTCGCTAACATCGTAGCACCGTAGTAACCTTTTGGAAAGTGAATTTTATGAGGATACACACAGTGAAATGCCCCAGTGTGCTCGTCACAAAATGTCCGCGCTCTTTGAACGCCCCTGGACTAATTCAATTAGTGGACCGGACAAGTGCGTGTTGTTTAAACTTGTATTCGTTTGGATTAGCTGGAATCTGATTGGTCAGAAGAAGGGCATCATGTGTGTGTTAACAGCGCAGGCAGTTCTTTGTCCGACAAAAGATTAATAATGAGCAATTTATTATTTAACATTTTTAACGTTTATGGAAGGGGTTGTAAGAGCTCTCAGTCCCAGGGTAAGCTTTCTGTGTTCTCCCTCAAATTGGATGGCTGGATGCTGGTGAGGGAACAACTGCGTATTGTTTATCTCGGCTATACAATGTGTAAGAACAGGAAGTATAAACCATTCATTCAGACGTGTAATATATTGGAAACTCAAGCGAAATGATGGATTCTGAAACTTCCAGCGCGCAGCGTGGATGCTCGTGTCCATCATCAGATCCATTCTTATAACTCCATGATGGAGGATGCCATGCACCATGTCTAAAGCAGCATCCAGGAAGTTCTTCCACCACGTTCAGTTTCCAACCTCAGAAGCATCCGAAAATAAGTCTAAATCGGTTTCCTCCAGTTGGCACGCGCCACTGACTGGCGCCGAATATGCTCTTTCACCCAGCATAGTCATGATGGAATTCACTCTGTCGGGGTGCAAGGATTTCATTCGAAATCAAAACAAAAGGAAAAGCAATCCTTCAATAAAACCAAATTTAATCAATAAATATATATACACACACGTCTCCGTCCCTACACGCTGTGCCGTGGGCTGCCTCTAACGCGAACTATTTCCAAACTCCCAAAGTACACTTAGACTTCCGACTCCCAATCCCCCCCCTCCTGACTCGTCAACGTCTCCACAGCAGCGCCTACTGAATGTCTCAGACAACAAGTTTACGCAAGCCCTGATTCACATGCGCGCACAAACTTCAATACACAGAGGAACACAAACTGAAGCAGGCCATGCTTTTGATCCGGTCTGCAGCTTGTCAATTATTCACGACTCTGCACACTGCCTACACTCGGAAATAAACACACTGTGGGCGGGGCTTAAAATGCAAAATAGGAAGGAAAAGATTTTTCTGCCCTTTTTGTTTTAATGCTCATTTACCGTCGTTACACTTCTTGAATTCAGGTGTTCCGCATACACACACACACACACACACACACACACACACACACACACATTTGAAAAGCTTTCTTGTTATGTTGCCTAATGAAGTAATCAAATCCAACCGAACGTTGCATTGCTACATTTACACTCATTTCATGCTCACGAACTCAAACATTCACGTATTCAGAATAAATACAGTGCAGAAATAAGAGCTCTTTGTCATATTACGCTATGTAAGGATATTAAAATGCGGTCTTCAATAGAGGAATATGAGACGGGGCTCAGGTGAAAAAGCTGATTATGGAACCTACAGCGTGCAGCCTGGACGCTCGTGTCTGTCCGCCGATACTTCATTTCGCCGCGCTGACATTTCTTGCCCTCCATTTATTAACTCTAACAGATCTGAATACCATAATCAAGCAGAAGTCTTGCTGCCGTTCCAAAAGTGATAGCAAACCATTTCTTGAACTATTCTCGATACCGCACTCTGGCGTGTAAAAAAAGAAGTAGCGTGTACACGAGCGCATGCATACACGTGGCACGTTTCCGAGGCAGGCTGTATAATACAATCCTTTTTATAGCTCAGTCACCTTCATCACCTTATAATGTGGTTAATATATGTGTTGCCTGGGAAACACAGAGTCAATTCACTTTTATCAATTAGTCAGCTTTGCCCCTCAGCGCTGGCTTCTAATGTGCTCGGCATCCATAATGTATTTAAATGATGCCTTCAGGTGATGCAATAATCAAATAGCAAGGCAAGGCGGGTTTTTTTTGTTGTTTTTTATTTTTTTTATTATTATTAGATTGGTTATGCAGCTGAGAATGCGACCGATCCAGGAGATAATGGATCACTGATCAATGCCTGAGTAGCGGAGGATTTTTAATATAACGTAAGCCACATTGTGTGCTTTCGGCTTTAAACGGGGGACAGCTGTGGAGTGTACGAGGGCTATGTCCCCATTAATACGCTGTCGTCTTAAAAAAAAATAAATAAATAAGCGTTTTAAAACAATAACCACCGTCCGGACGAGCGTTTCAACTCCGTATGAGAAATGATCTCCATCCATACTAGAATGCTTGAAAACCTGACTGTTCATGTGCACTGGGCATAAACAGGAAGCGGATTGTCTACTGTGCAGTTGATTGCTTAGTTGCAGATCGATCGAGTAATAGCCTGACTTCTGCGCATGCAGGCAGCTGGAGCATTATAAAAATGCAGAATTTAACCGCACAACAGTTGGCTAACAAAGACAGCAAGGTCAGCAGTG
Source organism: Chrysichthys cranchii (assembly GCA_030068335.1). NCBI lineage: Eukaryota > Metazoa > Chordata > Actinopteri > Siluriformes > Claroteidae > Chrysichthys > Chrysichthys cranchii. The sequence continues at coordinate 24,327,252 of JAQMCW010000037.1, read as the reverse complement.
CTCACTGGGTAATTCGTTATCCATACTGCATTCACCGCTGCTAGTCAAGGCTGACGTTTGATTTCTTCCGGAAAAGGGTCACTTTTTTGTTAGGAGTGTGATGAATCGGGGAAGGATGCGTCATGACTGACACGACCTAATCAGGAAGTCAACGTGGGTGCCCGAGGAATCCTTTCCAAAAGTCTACGTTTCTGGTGGTCCACACTGAAACGTGTTCAGACTACAATGGGTTCCCAAAACGCTCCATTGTAGCAGATCGAATATTCTGGAGTAGTACGGAAGCCAGGTGTAAACATAGCAAAAATGATTCATTTTAAAACTAAAGAGGTATTAGTGGGGACATAGCCCAAAGCCTTCGAATCAGGAATTAAGGAATCGTTTCGGGGGCAAGGCAACGCAAATAAAATGTTCAGCCAGGAATCAATTGTTCAACCTTCAGAGTAACGGAGATGGCTGATTCTTGATTACATCTCATCCTTACTTCGATAAATCTGGTAATTCAATCAATTCCGAATAATCCCTCTGTCCGATTTAATGGCAGACTCAAAAACCAAATGTTGTGCCATTAACATACTGAAGAAAACTGGGTTTTAAAACATCCATGATGAATAAAACATTTGGCAAGACTATTTTTCCCCCTAATGTCTAATCACCTTCTAAAAATTAGCCACAAGTATTACTGCATTTCCAAATTAAATAGGCATTTTAAAAATCACATCAACGAGTACTTTAAATATGTAGCGAAGGCTCAGTGGTTAAAGGCTTTGTGCTGGTGTTCAGAAGGTCATGAGATCAAATCCCAAAGCTAGTACTGTGGGTTCTCAGTCCTTAACCTGCTCTCTGGATGTGGCCATCTCGCAGAACTTTATAGATTTGGCAGGAATGTGACAACATACGTCAGATGTTGTCGTGTTGATGCGTCAAGCACTCTGACTTCCTGTTTAAGAAGGAAATATCCCAACATATGGAATCTAATAGGCTAAGAAGACATTTCCTGTGGGACTTTAACATCCACAGGAGTAGTTCGGCCATAAAAATTGCACTACGTTACCGTCATTTGGCAGACGCCCTTATCCGGAGCGACTTACATTCTTATCTCATTTTATACAACTGAGCGTTTGAGGTTAAGGGCCTTGCTCAAGGGCCCAGCAGTGGCAGCGCTTGGATTTGAACTCCCGACCTTCCGATCAGTAGTCCAACATCTTAACCCCCTGAGCTTCCCCCTGTCCCCTCATTAATTGTTTTTTTTTTTTTTTTTTTTTTAAACTTTGCCTCTTTTCTGAACCCCAGCCTTTCCCTCACTTCTCCTACCAAGTCAGATTAAAAAAAAAAAAAGAAACTAAAACGCAAGGTTAAGGCAGATCACATACAGCTGCACAAGAAACACATACAGTCACATTCCCAGATGACGCACACTTCACTTCACTTTACTTTCAAGTTCTGTTCATTATCATTTCTGCCCTCAAAAGTGTTAAATACCCAAGTTGTCCCATTCAGCTCTGATCCAATACTAACTTTGTGCTTCAGTTTAACGCCTTTTGGAACTTCGTTCCTCTTTTTTTTCTCATTATGTTTAAGTGGCAAGAAACTCCGTTAAAACTGCCCCCCCCCTTCAGGACTTCCCAACAGGAATGGCTTCTCTGCTTTCTGCCATCACCTTCATCTTCATTCCTTTTTTTTTTGCATTTCAATAAAAACTTTGCAGGCTTCGCTATTCTGTTCGTTCTTATTATTCGGGGCAGCTTTACGTGCACCCGAGCAGCTTCCGGTGCGCACACGGTTTATTAAACTCCTTTTCAAACAGTTCTCTCTTGCAATAAACACTTATTTATGCGGCGAGACTTGCTCGATACCACCATCTTTCACACTGACTTAAACCTGAGGGTCTTTTTAATTAAAGCACCAGTCAGGCCTTGGGACTCACACTGCTTAGCTGAGGGGTGTCAAAGGTGAGCCAAGTGTTTCCAAGGTCAACATTTGATAAAAAGTTAAAGCATTCAACAAAGAGCCAAGTGCTTTCCCAATGGAGTTCCAATAGAAAGGTTCTATAATTGCTCGTACTTCACTTAGGTCTGTTAATTGGCCTAGATTTTTGGTTTTTTGTCTCACAGGCATGAGACTCTCTCTCTCTCTCTCTCACACACACACACACACACACACACACACACACACACACACACACACACACACACACACACTGTCAGCTACAGATGGTAGGTGGTAATGCTGTTTTTAATTGGCCTTTAAGAGTAATGGTTACTGTTAAACAGTGCCTATTTTTGTAAAACATTCACTGCAGAGCGCATCTGGTTGCCATGTCATCTGTCTTACTGAACAAGCTATCGACCCAAAGAGGAAAATTCAGGCGTTCGATAATGAAATGCACACTGATAGACTCCATATCCTATACCATTAACTCTCTACATTCTCACATCCTTAACGGCATAAAGAACAGCAGAACGCAGTGTTGTACTGCACGTAAACCATGTATTATTTTTATTTAATCAGACAGGAGGACAAGAATCTGGAACGGTATCCATAAAGGGGACAGAGCCCTTCAAATCCAGCAAGCACATCACCAGAAAACACCCAGCTGTTTCATTGTTCCTTTCGTGGGACGTAATAAACAGATAGAGGTAATGACTTACTTATTTGAGGATTCATTTTAAATAGATAAATACACATGACGCATACAAAAGGAATCAAACTTTGTTTTGTTTTAATCCAAAACCACTTAGGATTGAGGCTATCTGAGGATTTCGAAGATTAAGGTTCGAGCCCAAGGATGCAAGCGTGGCAGTGTTGGGATTTGAACTCATGACCTCATGACCTGATGCTGTGACCACAATTTAGCATTTTCCACAGTGGATTATTATATGGATGGATAGATGGATTGGTTGGTGGTGAGATAGATGGGTGGATGGATGCATGAGTAGGATGAGTGGTTGTATAAATGAATGGAAGAATGGATGGAATAATGGGGGAATGAGTGAGTAGATGGATGAAAGGATGGGTGAGTGGATGGATAGATGGGATGGACAGGTTGATGGATGAATGAATGGATGTATGAGTGGATGATGGAAGGGTAAGTGGATGGATGAAAGGATAGGTGAGTGGATAGATGGATAGATAGATGGGATGGACAGGTTGATGGATGAATGAATGGATGTATGAGTGGATGATGGAAGGGTAAGTGGATGGATGAAAGGATAGGTGAGTGGATAGATGGATAGATGGATGGGATGGACAGGTTGATGGGTGAGTGGATAGATGGATGGATGGATGAATGGATGGATGGATGCATAAGTGGATGGATGAAAAGACATGTGAATGGATAGATGGATGTATGGATAAGTTGATAGGTGAGTGGATGGATGGATGGATGAGTGAATTAATAGATGGATAAGTGGATGGATGAAAGGACATGTGAATGGATGGATGGATAGGTTGATGGGTGAGTGGATAGATGTGTGGATGAGTGAATTAATAGATGGATGGATAGGTTGGTAGGTGAGTGGATAGATGGCTCGATGGATGGAGACACACAAGAGGTATGAATTCCAAGCCAATGCTATTAGCAAACCATGGAAGACAGCGAATATTAGCTCTGTATGCTGTATTGTATTTGCTGATTTATAAACAAACCTTCCTAATTAAGCTCAATACTTGTACTTTACATGGACGTTTTTTTTTTTATTACTGACATTGTTCAAATATCCTCATCACCACCATCTTTTGCAATTTAAATCAGTTGCTGCATGAAAATATTTAAAACTTTGGTTTCTCAGCATCATCTGATAACACAGCGCCGTGGAATCCTCCAATCTGATTGGTCAGAAGGTGTTTACTCATTTTCTAGAGCAGCAGCTCTGACAGTATTGTGATCCGTTTCCACCAGGTTAGCTCCAGATCAACTAAATGTCACCATCAGACAACTCTAATACCAACCGAACTGATACCGACAAAAAAGTTGCGCTATGAACCTGTATACCACATTCGTCAAACTCGAGGCCCGCGGGTCACATCCGGCCCGGCGTCCAATTATATCCGGCTCACAAGATCATTTTATATCTCTTTCTCGCTCTCTTTTTTTTTTTTTAATGACCCGGCAATATGAAGTGCCGCTAACACACAAACTACAAATCCCATAATGCAGCGCAACAGCCGACTTACCAAATAATAGGCCACCTGCGATCATTCCCGCGCCAATTACGTCAGATCAGTCAAGCGTCTGTTGACGTATATAACCCTAATTTCAAGTCAAAGCTAGCCCTGAACAATGACCAAGAGAAAAGCCGATTCTGAAAACGGAGCCTTTCAAAACCGGTGGGAGGCTGAGTATGTGTTTACTGACCTCGCCGGTAAACCCGTGTATCTTACCTTACCCCAAACATAAACCAACTTGATGCCAAGAAAAAATGCCAAGCATCCAGTTCTGACAAAATGACATGGAAAATTTGATTTATTATTTTAACTTTTACTTAAAAGCACAATTTGTAGTTATATTTTCAGGTTTTTCTTGCAGCATGTCCATATTTTCAATCTGTATAATTTTGACAGGAGATATTTTCATTTGTCATTTTAAATTTATGTTAAATTTTGGATAATATTGTATCTGTCTATTTCGATTCATATTTATGTTCAAAAAAGGTTTAGTTCCAGTCTGTTCAATAAATGTTTATCCTGTTCGGCCCGCGACCTGAAGTGTGCTTTGAGCTTTAGCCCCCTGTGCGACTGAGTTCGACGCCCCTGCTGTAAACCCCACATTCTTTCCATGACAAGAGCGTAAATTTGTGCCTGGTTACACTGCAACACAAGTCTGCGGCAACGTCTCTAAGTTTCTCCAATCCTCCAGAGGGAATACCAGGCAGGCTTGTGTTAACTGAGCTAAAACACGAGCGATCAGCTCCTATGGAGCAAAGCAACATCCTACAGTTCTATTTACTCGTGAAACGTAGAGGTGAGGCAAGAAGCTGACAGGAGAGGAGAGGAACGTTTTTTTTTCTGAAGAAGAACGATTTTTCTGATAACTAATTCACAGTGTTGTTTTTCCAGTTGCTGTCGCTACGCCGTGATCGTTCTGCGAGCCGGAACGCATATCGGTGACTTTTCTAAATAACTACCTCATGCTGTGACTTTGGTGAGGACATCCCCCTGACTGTTGGGTTGTTCTTTTCCAAAAGTGTCTTATGTAGGTTGTTTTTTTGATTTGCAGAATAAAATTTTCCAAATGTGTCTTAAAATATATCAAAAGGTTTCTGAGGTGAAAAATACATCAGGAGAAAAAAAAACTGCCTGCGTGTCTGTGTCTACCCGTGATCACTATCAGGTCTATCCATCTAAACACCTACCTGAACCACAAGACCTGTCTGCCTGTTTACCAACAATATCTGGCTGTCCATCCAGACAGCTAGCTGTCTATCTATTCCTCTGCCCGAACTATAGTGTCTTTTTTGTTTGTTTGTCTGTCTGTCTATCTGCTTTTCCAGAAACAATGCCTGTCTGTCTATCCATGCATCTGTACCTCAACATCTGTCTGTTGGTCTGTCCATCTATCTAGACAGCTATATATATATATATATATATATATATATCTGTCCAGACTGTCATGTCTTTTTTGTTTGCCTGTCTGTCTGGACTGCAATGTCTATCTGCTTGTCCACCAATAATATGTCTGTCTATCCATCCATACATCTGTACCACATTGTCTGTCTGTCTGTCTGCAAACTTAATGGCTCATCTGAGAATAGGAGCTTTTCTGCCATGGCAATGTGAACATGTTCATCAAATAATCCTCCAATAAACAGCTATTTGCTAACCATTACGCCATCATTCGACAACAAAACAGGCAAAAGGCATTTTAGTCCAAAGTAACGAGGACAGGATGGAAAGCGTAATAAAAAACAATAAGATCTGATGAGTCGATTTTCTTCCCTTCTCTGCGCTGAGGGTGGGATTCTGAAAGACAATGGAAGCAAATCACAGTGTCTCACCACAGCTGTTCAACAATGTTTCTTTTTTTTTTTTTTTTTTGTTTTGTTTTGTTTTGTTTTTGGCTTCCTGAGGAATTGTTCAAGTTCCCATAAGGCACTGCTCAAAATATGCATAACAACATTACGGTTTAGACTGAAGCTGTTCTGATAAAAGGTAGCGCTGCTTCTCATTACTGGTACTCTCCGTAGGCTCGCTGCAGTTTGTGAACACGTTCTCACACTTGAGTGCTTTACTCTGCTCTAACACATCTGATTCGTCTCCGAGCAGTTGAGAGCAAACTGATATGAACTGAATTCTCGCTTGACAACAGGCCCGATGGTTGTGGCTTTGTGCTGGTGGCTGAAACACGGTGAGGACAAATATCTCGCTTCATGCATCAAGTCTGTTTAGTCCATGTTTAAATGCAAGTCAATGTTTAAATGACTAATTTCAAATGATAATTACTCAACAAAACAAATATCCACTCTTTGCATTTTATACAATGTACCAAACACTGATATGAATACAGTGGTACCTTGACTTACAAGTGCCCCAACTAATGAGATTTTCGAGATACGAGCCGTTTCTGGGATGATTTTTTGCTTTGAGTCGAGAGCTAAAATTTGGGTTACGAGCCAGCTTCAGACACCCAACCGCTAGTTGGCACTAGTTGGTCCAAAGAAAGTGAGTGTAAAGGACAGTGCTGAGAAGAAGTGGATGATGTGCATTGAATAAAAGAAAGAAATTAGCGGAAAATGTGACCAACGTGTATGTGTAGTCGACTTGGCGAAGCAGTACGAGCGTAGCACTTCTGCGATCTGCACCATACTGAAGCCGAAGGAGTCGATAAAGGCTATAACGTCAGCCAAGGGCTCCAAAATAATTTCCCTACTTTCAGACTTTATTCAAAAGAAACCCCCAGAAAAAGTTACACCTGGGCGTGCAACGGCGCTATTTAACGACACGTGCCCTAACGCATTTCAGAAACATTCTGAAAGGTAGGATGAAACACACCTCATTGGACAGGTTTCTATCGAAAACCCCGGCAGATGAAAGTGAGGAAAGCGTGGCGAAAAGGGCAACAACCAGTGAATAAGATTCAGTTATTCAGTTCAGCCTTTCTCCTCCACCTCCGTCAGCATCTTCAAGTCGTCTGATCTCCAAGCTAAATGCTGTACATTATACTTAATTATACCAGTTTATTGCAGGACATTCTGTTGTATTGTGTTTTATACAATATTCATAATTTATAAGTACATTTTTCTGATAAAAACATGTAACAAAAAAATTGCGGTGTTTTGGGGGACGCTCCAGAACGGATTAACGGCATTTCAATTCATTTCAATGGAGAAAACTGATTTGACATACAAGTAACTTGCGTTACGAGCTCTGTCACGGAACGAATTAAACTCGTAAGTCAAGGCACCACTGTATCTGGTACTGAAAGTCTTATTCTGGGAATCTAAATCTGCAACACCTTGGATGTGTCGTCCTTCTATTTTTTTTTTAATCTGTCTCATCCTCGAGGATCCCGTTTACTACTCGTAGCTTTGCTCCAAATTGGGTGTGAATGACGTATTCTATAAACTTCTCTACCTGTTTTTTTCCCGCCCTCACGGTCTTTCCTTCTCTCGCTCTCTCTCTCTTGTTTTTTTTTTTTTTTTTTTTTTTACTTCTACTCATGCGCAAACCTTTAATTCTTCAAGGATAACACACACTTTCTCTCTGAATGCACAAATTGTGTAAGAAATCCTCCCACCGCATTATACATGAAAAAAAAAAAAAAAAACGGTAGTCAGAAATGCTAAGAGACCTTGACGACTACACAGAGTCATGTGAGTGTGTGAAACTGGAAAAAAACATACGTGCTAATCCGTTGCTTGTTAGTTCCCATTCACATGAATCGCTCATGAGATCAAGTTGAGGAGAAATTGCTTCTGACTAGCCAAGCTACGATGGGTATTTGTTTAGTGCAGGAAATATCTGTACCCTAATTGGGCGTGGCCTAAACTCAAAGCTATTTTTATTTTTTTGAGCAGTCCCGTTGCTTGGCAATGTATACAAAATACTTGTTATTCGTACTTTTTTTGTTTTTCTATAAAAAGCAAATTATAATTGAAATCCGGGGGTATAAAATCCACAATGCTTTATGTATAATAAATTAATCAAGGAACGTAACGGTAATGTAATGGTCAAGAATGAGACCGCGCCGACACAACATGGCCAAACAATACTGAGCAACCGGCCGGAGGAAAAGCTTTCCACATAAAGGATAAAAGGATATCGGCAAAGTTCTGCTTAAGACCAAACGGCTCCCAAAAGTAAACTGGAAAATACAGCCCCGCTGCACTTCGCTTTAAAAGTAATAAGAGCAATGAAGAGCTACATGCGAGTCAAAGGGAACGAAAGAGAATTATATTTCCCATTACCTTTCTGTCGTGCGCCGTAGTGGTGGAAAGGCCAGACAAGCGTTCGTATAAGGAGCAAGTGTCAGGGCAACAAAGCTCTTGGGTCGCTGTGTAAATAGGAGGGAAAATTGAGTGTATTCGCTTGGAGCGTTTCTAAAATGGAGACTTGAGCTATATGCGCTCGTTCTCTTGATACTTAAGAACTCGTGACACTTTTTAAGCCACACTGACGTTTGGAGGAGTTCGCACTGCGGGAGGTTTGTCTGCTATGGGCCTGGTGTGGACAGGATTATTTAATAAATAGTGTAACGAAACTAAAGCATCGTCGCTTCATATTCACGTGTGCGTGTACTTTTTCTTAGCAAGAGAGACGCAATCAGGAGACATAGCTCGCACTGGAACTAATGCCTCAACTTGCCCTTCAATTTTCTCTTGCGCTAAAACTAAAATCTGGTGGAAACCAGCGACTGTGAGGCTAGAGACTGGGGATATTGGGCAACCTGTGATGCATAACTAGTTCGATGTATTTGCCGCGACAGTCACACCCACATTTGCTCGTACACGCCCACAATATTTCCGTCGACTTACCTCGGGGTCATTTTACAAAATGTAAACAAGCTAGTCAGTGATCTCAGAGCAAGCCTAAGCAGGATAAAGTGTCTACTGAAAATTAATAAAAGAACACAGTAAACGTCCATCTGCGGCGCTCCTTTGTCCCTGAAGGAGTTTTTGTTTTAAGCAATAAAAGCCGAACGTATCCTGATCACACAGGAAATGACTGTACACTTGTTACTTTGTTCGTGTGAATGTAGGGAGAAACTGCGAACTAAAGGTGTGAGCATTACTCCAGTGCTGTTGTGAACGTGTCACTTAATAAAGATGGCAAAGAAGGCGAGTCGCGTCTGAGTGAAAAGGCTCCCAGGTTATGGCCAAATATCAGCGCGACTTTTGTTTTGGGGTTGGTTTTTTTTGCATCCTTTTTGACGAGCCTCGACCTTTGTGTTTCTAGGTGTTTGAACGGAACAGGTTTGAAAACCCTGGCTGAGTGACGCGCAGAACTAAAGCCAACCCGTGCCCCCGCTGGCAAGGTGTTAAATTTATCCAGGCGGAATTTTTATGTCTTTCCCTTTAACAAAAGCAAAAAAAGGTCAAGCCGAGCTGGACTCTGTGCCACGTTGCATTAAATAACCTTCGCTGAGAGAAAGGGAGGCCTACAGGGGAGACGGTAAAACACATTGCAGATAAAGCCGTGCCCAGTGTGAAGACATGTGAGCAGATTTTTATCAGCTCTTAACCCATGGCCGCATTGATTCTCCCACTTATATATGGCCTGCGTATGGCTACGTAGGTGTTTTGGTCAGATGTTATTAGTACCCTAGATAAAATATGAAATTGTATACATTCGTTTTAGTCATCGCCAAGTTAGCAAAGGTGAAGTCGCTGATTACGCTACGTTCACATTATGTGTGAGTAAATGCTATTGGCATCATCCGACATTCAAATCGACCTCTATTAGTCCGGATGTCTCGGACCAACCCCAACGTGAGGCAAGCCGAGGTGAGTTTTCTTGCTTCACCCCCAACGTTCACAGATCCAATACAACGCTGACCGGCTGTTAATGAATGGAGATGATGATGGTGACTGGCTGAATTCTGTGAAATATTAGCAGGAGTGGGACTAATTTTCTCCGTATAGCACATGCAACAAGAGACCTGGTCACAAAGCGGCTTTGCATGAACCTGCATGAAGATTCCATGGAGTTTTTGATATGTAATGACCAAGTCAGAGGCAAAAGTGGCAAGAAAAAAATCTCTCTTGGATGACATGATGAGAGGAAGAAACCTTGAGAGGAACCAGACTCTAAAGGGAACCTGTTGCCTTCTGGGTGACTCTGGGCGGCGGTGTTATAAAGCGTTACACTCAATATACAGGTGCAGAAGAGTAAAGACAACTAGACTGCATTTCTGCAGAGAAAATGCAAGTTGTGCTTGATTAAATGTTGCCAGCACCAGCAAGCACGCTAATAACTCCACAAGGTCCTAGAGAGCACCAGTTTTGGCACGGAATTGCGCGGAAAAGCACACAAAGGACTCCTCAAGGTCCTAGAGAGCGCCGGTTTGTCACAGCATTTTGCAGAAAAACGGGAATACTGAACGAACGACAAGAGGTAACGTAGCCATTTGAACCAGCCATCATGCCCGGATCGGCACGGACGTCTCAGAGATGGAACGGTGTCTCTAGCTTGAAAGCCCTAGGAGGAGTAGGGGGCTGAAAAAACGGGTGAACAGAATAATAAAAAATAAGAATAAGAACAATAAATCTTAAGAACAACAAGAGTGTGCCTGCAGAGCAAGCACATTAAATAGTCCCAAGTGTATGGAAAGGGTGTTCAGTATCAGTACAAGTCCTGGGATGTGCAAAGTACATAAAGGAAAGCAGTTTGTTAGAGGTACAAGTCTCCAGCATCCAAGTGAGACTGTCCAAGCACGAACAGTTTAATTAGGAAAGCAGGACTTGGCAACGTTAAATAAAACTTCATCCACGGTTTTACCAAGTAAGCACATCAACCCTTACAAGTCCGAATGATGAATAACACGTTTTCCCCTCCTTCCACACGACATAAATCCAGCGTTAGCCCAAATCAGCAGTTGACCTTTTCTCATCTATGGAAATGTACGGCCATTACTACTTCCATTTGGGTCCAAACACATATTACAGCAAACGTTACCTCACCGTCTGTCACAACAATTCGAGTCGTCGTGCCTTTTATTTTCATCTACCGATCAGTAGGTTGTTTTCTATCCGACATCATGAGCAGGTGCAAGCATGCATCCTCGAAGGCAAACTGCGCACACACCGCGTACTCCCACCACAAGCTGACCACAGGCACACCGAGGCAGGAAATACCATTCTCTCAGAACTCTCCTCTATCGCCTTTGTTTTCTTCCAACACAGTCTCTAGTCGGAAAAAATTTATCTAATTGGATGTATTACTCAGATATCCTTGCTTCCTTGCTAGCACACTTCCCTTATCCAAGCTTGACAAAAGCAAATAATAGGCATCCACTTCCCTGAAATGCCCCCGAGACGATCTCCAGGCTAAAGGTCATTCCCCGGGGAGTAATCTCTCCAGAACCATCTACAGTCCCTAACTCAGACTGGATATCTGAAAAAATCAGCGCTGCTAGAAGCCGCAGACGACGTGACGGTATGACGCAAATATCTCTCTCGCCGCGTGGAACGCAAGAATCGGACAGCTCATAAAGTCAGCGTCCATTTGGTTATTTGTTTTTGTTTATATCTGAACTGAACGAGAATGTCTGGGGCTTGGCTTCAAATGAATTCAGATGTGACTGCACCATGGGTGAAAGAGTTCCAGGCCAAGGAAACAAGAAATCTGATGGAACTTGTCACGTTACATCTTGTTTTAAGTTTCACCATAGCACACTTTGGTCGACAGATGAAAAAAATGCCATGGAAGAGTGAAAAGAATGAAATGAAAGAATAAAACACGACTGTCACGGACTCTGGCAACCCGCCTCAATCAACGGACTCAAACTCCCATGAACACTTGCACACACACAATATGGCGGAGGGACTTCCGGGTCAGAGATCACCCGAGTATTGATTCACAGGTGTTTGTCATCAACACTACAGACTATATAAGGGTCTTATATAGTTAAAAAGTTCATGGACACAATCTGCAAAGCATTGTTCTTGCCACTATCTAGTGTGTACCCATTGCCAAGCCGTTTATTCTGAGTCTGACTTACCGTGTATGATCCTGTTTTGTTTCCTGTATTTCTGATTACTGCCTGAGCCCCTTTTGCCTATTCTTGATACTTGTGTTTAGACCTTGGACCGTACTCTTTGACTTCGATTCTCTGCCTAGCCCAGTTTGTCCTGTATGCACATCGGTGACCCTTGCCTGTTTTTACGTTCTCGACTCAGCCTGCCGTTTTTCTGTTTTGTCTGCCCCTGTTTCATTAAATTTTATCTATACTGCATATGCATCCTGCGTCGTCTACACACCCTGACAACGACAAGGTGTGCTGTTACAGGAAAATGGACAAATGAGGAGATCGGACACCACCCCAAAGTTGAGTTACCAATTACAGTTTATTCCCATTATAACCACTGCACTCCTTTTCATTTACAGTTACGCCTAATACGGGGGAATGTCGATAAAAACAAGTCATCACTTACATAGCAGCTATAGGTCATAGCCATCCCCATCTTTTTTCCTCCCTCTCTTGTTTTAATATTAAAAAAACGGCTACAGAGCACAAAGGACTTCAGTTCTAGGGTGGTGAGAAATCGAGCCATATATTAAACCTTTGTGAGCGAGTCACGCTCAGGACTTCATGAAACTTAAAAGCCACGGGATATTCCAAGTGAAAAGCTGTCCAAAGTCAGGCGCGCACTGCAGCAAAACAAGCAAAGAAAGTTGACAAGTCGCGTCTGGCTCCAGTGATGCGTCGTGTTTACTGTTTAATCGCCAAAAAATGTGCTCTGGATACACATCACCTGCTGCCACACTCACAAGCAGATCCACATCCACACGTATCCAAAACACACCCAGTCCCTTCTGCCCTCATGAGACACGAGAGCTCTATTCTTGCAAGAGCACGAAGCTGAAATGACGCACTGTGCTCGCGTGAAGCACGGCACATAGATGGGACGGTGTCTCGGGTTTCTGGTTCCTGTGTGGCGAGCTCTTCTGAAAATAAATTCAAGGACACTTCTCTTGGAACTGTGGGTCTCACATGAGCGCAGTGCTAATTAGCCGCGATGTAATGGGAAAAAAAAAAAGCCCATTCCAGATTAATCTCTACACTTTAGCCTGGATGGAAGTTCCAATATTATATACGTTCACTTAGTAGGAACGCACATATCCCTGTTTATTTGTGCAATTATCCAAATCAGGATAAGAACTAGAAGAAACATTTAAATCAGTCCTGAATATAGAGTAAATGTCATCTCGGTGAGAGGTCGTTCGTACCCGACAGGCTGATGAGAGTGGTTCGAGGACAAAGGCCAGGATTGTTCAACAGGTAGGCTACGATAACTCAGATAATCAGTCTCTACAAACACGGTGAGGAGAAAAGCATTTCAAAAGCATTGAAGTATTAAAAGAAAAAAAAACCCATTGCTTGGCCTTTTCCCCAATCACAAACTGTCCAGTTTTAGGCTCAGATTCTTGGCCAAGAGGAGTGAAACCTCGTGTGATTCACGTCAAGCTTCAACACGTCGTCTCTTCTGGGATGATTTCCGCTCATCGTTATGGAGTCGCAGGAGGGCCATAAAAAACAAAAAGCCATACAATAATAAGAAAAAAAAAATAGGGAAAAAGAAAAGTAAAAAAATAATAATTAAATAAATAATTAAATAAAAGAACATGGGCGGCACGGTGGCTGAGTGGTTAGCACGGTCGCCTCACAGCGAGAAGGTCCTGGGTTCGAGCCCCGGGTTCGGCACTGGTGCCTTTCTGTGTGGAGTTTGCATGT
>JAQMCW010000037.1:24287776-24301906 GCA_030068335.1 Chrysichthys cranchii | reverse complement strand
GTGTGTGTGTGTGTGTGTGTGTGTGTGTGTGTGTGTGTGTGTGTGTGTGTGTGTGTGTGTGTATGTGTGTGTGTGGTCAGTGATGAGTCTGATTAAGCAAGTTGCATCAATGTGCATGTGAACGCAAATGCGTTTTTTTTATGAAATAGCTAGGTCCTTGGTCATTTGTATACATTTAAACGACAGGGCGGGTGTGTGAAAATGTGGAAGTGGTAAAGGAGCGTGGATGACAAAACGACAGATACTGTGTGCGGGCGTTGGCTGAGTAAATGTGCGGGGATTTGGGAGGGTAATGAGGTGTCAGATGTGTTTTGATCAAAATCGTGGCGTCCACAGATTTTCGCTGTGATGTCATTTCGCAAATACATCTGTGCGCTCGCTCGCTCGCGCTCTCCGTCGAGCCTTCTTTCTCTCCCCAGCCTCCACCTCTCATTAGAATTCTCTGCAGGTTTTGATGTTAACCAAGGCTGTCTGCCCATGCAAAATCGGTAAATTTAAGTGAAACAAACAGAAACGCCCGCGTCAATCCGCCCGCCAGCAGATCACATCAAAACAACCGTCTTCTTCGGTGACGGAAGAAGAAAAAAAGAAAAGAAAGGAGGAAGATTGGTGAATACGCCGACATGATGATACAGCCAGCATGGATATCTGAAAGGCTGAGGGTCAAGATTTTTCCTCCCTCTTGTAGCTCGTATTAATCTCCTGTACCATCACACAGAGCGTTCTGAGATATGCGGAAAGGTGCGCAGGTCAAACTGACTCTCATACTGCTACGCCGAAAGAAAGAAGAACTGGTCACGACCTCCTGATGTTTAAAGTCTTAAGGAGCAAGCGTTTACGAAATGTTCCCTCCTTATAGTCCATGCTGCTTTATTGATAGTCTCTTTCTCGCATTTCTTCTCATGTCTGTCTGTCTCTTGATATGCATCTCTGCCTGCTGGGAAATAAATCTTCAACCATCCTTTTTTGCCCACCAGACATTCACCCGCCATGACACTTAACAGGTTAAAGCCGTTATGAATGAATATCTATTTGGAACTATTGCTTGGCCAATAGGTAAATAAAAATAACAGTTCCAAATTCCTGTTCAAGATTCCTAGTACTTTTGGGAGTAAAAATGCATTTAGATCAGAATACGAACTGGTTTACGCCGGTAAGTGTGCTGGTTTAGCTGTTCACAGGAATACAGATTGATTTGCGAAACCTTGTTGCTTGCTTGCTTGCCGTTTCCCCCCTTGACACACTTGGACTCTTTCTTCTTCTTCTTGCTTGTTTCATCCAATAACAGAGCTTGGTAAAACAGGAAACTAACGCAGGATGGTGTGTGTGTGTGTGTGTGTGGTGGAGGGAAGCTGTGCCTTGCTGCTTTACCCTGGCTGACTCTAATTGCCGGTGCCGCGGTGCCAGAGTCACCCGGGGAGCTGAGGGGAGCCGGCGGGGTAAAATTAAACAAGCATTACGTGTCAGGAGTGTTTACTCTCAGAGCTGCTGTCAGCGTGCTCCTGTTTATCTGCTCCACAATTACCCCGTGCCCCCGGGGAACCCCGCAGGGCAGGACAGAGTGGGGAAGGGCTCCCTGTAATGCGAAACTAAAAAGTGATGGTAGTCCCCGTCACATTCCCTCCATCTCTTGATTGCGCTGCCATCTGTGCACACGCGTCTGCTGTCAGGAGGATCCCAGAGCATTGGAGAGAAGACGTTTATGTCTGTCTCCATCTGAGCTTTTCATACTGGTAATAAGCTTGACAATTACACTGCTATTAAATGGAATAAAAAAAAGGGACTCCATTTCAAGAAAGACAGTTTTTCGCAGTCCAATGTGATCTACAATGGCATCTGAGATTTATTTTGTAATCCACTCGATTTAAGATAGGTGACGATAGGTGGTCTATTTCAGAGACGGTTTCCTGCATCAGGGCGGCACGGTGGCTAAGTGATTAGTAATGTAGGCTCACAGCGAGAAGGTCCTGGGTTCCAGCCCCAGGTGCCTTTCTGTATGGAGTTTCGCGTGGGTTTCCTCCGGGTACTCCAGTTTCCTCCCACAGTCCAAAGACATGCTCATTAGGCGGATTGGCTACCCTAAATTGCCCGTATGTGTGAGTGTGCCAACGTCAGATGGAGCGACACGTCGGTTGGGGCGTTTCCATGGTCGCGTTGGATGTCACACTGCCAGGATGGCCCGGGACGACAGCGGACCCTGCACGGCGCGGGACTAACGCTAGGAAGAAGAAAAAGAATGGTTTCCTGCGTCAACGGTGCCAGCGGGAATTAGCGCTTGCTTCCTTTCCACCTACAGAGAGCCAAGCTGCAGACCAATTAGTCTGTCCAGCACTTACCTCCTCATCTGTCCTCCACTCAGACAGATCTGTTTTCAAAGCTTCAGCTTTCATGCTAATACCTCCGTCAATGCCATCACGCTTGTCACCTTGTAGATCGCCAACTAGTCTATTAAAATGCCATTGTAACTCTGCAAGCAACGTCCCCCTGGGAAGTCAGTGTGGCAGACAACGGCTCACTTGTCACTGGAATACAGCGTCAAGCAACAAATCAGCACCAGAATCACCAGGATTGGGGTTAGGTTGTGTGTGTGTGTGTGCACAGTTTTTACAGGAAGTGCAATGTGAGTGTAGCATGTAGATGCAATTTATTGTTGAAGTCTTTGACCTGTGGTTGTGTGTGTCCTGGCTGTGACCTCTGACCTGACCCCTGGCTCAGTGGGACAGTAGGTCAAAGATGATGGGCAGCACGGCAGATTGCCCCCCACACACACATACATAGATACACACACACACACGCACACAAAATGGGGCAACTCTGCCTGAACCAACACTAACACAGACACACTGGATCCTCCCACTTCACGCACTCCGACTTTCCAGGAGTATGTCTCACGTACGACTAATCACACGTCCTCAACCTACTACCCACGACCCTTTCGTCCTCTCTCGAGGATCACCATACTCCTGGAGAGCTCATTCCATTCTACACTTGAAGCTCCCAATTTTGCTGCCTTCCCCGAAGATGAATGGAATGATGGGAAGTGGAGGGATCATGGTCCTAGCACTTACATTGCACATCTACCCGGATGGACTTGATGGCAGCCACCCCAACCCCGTTCTCGGCCTTGCAGTAGTAGCGGCCTCCCTGCACCCTCTGGATGTTGTCGATGCGTAGAGTTTCATTGAAGATCGGCGTGTCTTGGAATTTGTCCGAAGCGCTACCTGCTGTTTTGGTCCACCGTACCTAAAGAGGACGACATGAGAACAAAGTACAAATTAGAGGACTTTCTTGCAAGCCAGAAACTCGGCTACTGATGAAGACTCAGGTACTGTTCGTCACTCAACACTGCCAGCCTTAACCTGATCTCACAGGAAGGCTTCTTTGACCGACACGGCAAATAACCAACCACAGGGTGTCCTTTTCCTAGGACATGTAGAGGAAAGTGTATGGAGAAGATTCTCTGAGAGAACAGCGATCTTATCGGGTGTATTGCACTGCATTTCATTTTCATCAGTGGGCTGCTGTAGTACCACGCTGAAACGCAGTCACATCCCTAAGCGTAGCGGAACTCGCGCCTTATGAACTCAAAGATCTCAGCTGTTTCTTTAGGATTTGCCTGATGTCGGACTGTTGAAGACATGATTCCCGCATTCCAGTCACAGTCTTACCGGCCAATATTAGATTACTGTCAGCATGGCTAGTGCGTGGTGTGTTTTCGTGACTGCACTGACCACTAGTGGTGAGCGGCGACAAGATTTTAGACTGAGTGGTCTAAATGAGCGGTGAACCAAAGGAAAAACGCCGCCGCCAACCCCCCCCCCAAGTTTTTACGACGCCACCCCCCGCACGTAGAGCGTCCCGCATTTGGAATTGAAAAAGTTGGCAACCTTAGACAAAGGAAAAGTACAACATCCAGAAAGCCCTGCTCTACGTCCTGTAGAATACTTGCAAAATGACTTGAGCAGACATGGACTAAGAGGATCGCCTCGCAATTGGATAGATCTGGAGCAAGGAAGAGTGGAATAAAATTGCCAAATCGAGGCGGGAGACTTTTACCCAAAAGATTGTTGCATCACAAACAACGTTAGGGCGTGTGGACACTTCTTCAACCACGGTACTGAGAGTTTTTCCTTTCTTGTTGGAAAAGTTTTAAATTTGTTTTTCCCCTTTTTAAATTTGTTGGTTGCTATAACGTATTAAAGGTGGAAAAATGAACCGACATGCTTTGTCTGGAGTTCTTTTCAACATCGCAAAAACCTACAATATTTAAAGCAGGTTCTTCCCATGGTTACAAAAACCTTCAGCCAACATTTTGAGAATGTTCTCTGTAGGTTGACGTTCGGAGAACATTAATACAACTACATAGCTCTACTTCAGCTAAGCTCTCCGTCACATTACAAACATTCGGAGAATGTTAGAAGAACGTCCCAGAAACCAAAACGCTCAACCAAAAACTAAACGTTAGATTTGCGCAAAACAAACCACAAACAACCGAACAAACCTAAATGGAACGTAACCAAAAAATAACCGTCCTGTAACCAAAAATTGTTCGCCGAGAGGGCTGCGTAGACCTTTTGTATCCACTGGAATTGACAGAAGATAGATTTTCAGTAAAATCTTGTAGGTCCGTGGGACAGCCATTATTAAAAAAAACGCAGAGCAGGGTTAAGATTACGTTAAAATCAAAGTCACCTCGACGTCATACACGTGATGAGCTGAGAGTGAATCATTTATCGGTTCTAACCTTGTTCGAATCCTCACGGCGTGTCGCATTCCTTCTAATGCTTTAAACCCCTTCAGAACGTGGATTTATTATTTTTTTTCCACCTTCACTCGCATCTATGACGAAGTAAAAGTGCAGCAAACAGCACAAAGCAAAGACTCCCTAATCTCTGCGGACCTCTAGCCATGATTAAAGCTCCCCTGTTCTAATCAGGGTCACCCCTGAATGTGGAGTCGCTGGGGCGAGCAGGCAGTGCTCGGAGTTGGCAGGGGAAGGTTAGGACGCGCACGCAAAGGATTATGGGATTAGGTAACCTGTAAAACGAGAGGCTTTGTGTTTATTCAGGCTTGTTTGCTCGTGGATTTGGGACGCAGCTGTTCGCCATTGATCAGATAGACAAGGTGAGAAATTAATGGAGAGTGAGAACACGTGGAGTAAAAAAAAAAAAAAAACTGCTCACGAGGAGGTTTCATGGGCATTTTTCAAAGTGCAAAGTGCTTATATTTTGCAGGAACTGGACAAATGTTATTTGGGGAAGTCAGTCCGAAGATGTATTGCAGAGATACAGGTTTCACGGAGGCGTCCACATTACAAATTACAAGCGACCAAAGCTAATTTGTTTGTTCGGAGTGTACTGGAACGTACATCCACATTGGCTGATGAATGCAGACTTGTGCATGCCAAAAACTGAAAGGGACGTAAGAGTTAGCTAGCTACTTAATACGCAAACGAAAGCCAAGGCTAACAATAAACTTTGCGAGTGAGAAAGTTTTCGGACACGGCGGACTGTTTCAGGTTAACGGGTTCTCTGGAACACGACAAGCTGTATTTTCTGGTCTTATTAAGTTCAAGAGCGACAAAGCGAGAAAGAAAAAAAAAAGCCTGATGAAGGAACGAGCAGTTTATAAGCGCTACAGGACATCGCTTGGACTTTCTCATGGACTGTCCCATCACATTAACCTGTAAAATGCAACGTTGTGTTGTGTGTTAATAAATTAAATTAAAGACTGCCATCAAATTGCTGGGGTTTAAAGAGTAATAACTCAAAAGAATCCACAGTGTATTAAAGTGATCGTAAAGCAAAACCACAAACCGTGAACATGTGTTACAAAACACTGCTATGGTTAGCTTTTAGACTGAAAATGTTGCACAGGTGCTATAATGATTTCATAAATGTATTTGGGGGGAATAAAAAAAAAAAATACATATAGCCAATTTGGTACATGTTAAAGAAATGAATAAGAAAAGTCTTTTTTCTAAACATTTTTTGTGGTATAGTGTGCGTTTGTATTGTTATCGGTGTTTTTATTACCCGATTTGTTCTCGTAAATCTTGCAAAACCTCAGAAATTCATGTCGATAGTTTTAGGTTGTCGCTGATGAAACTTTTGGGTTAAAATGAAAAAGAAAGCCGAACGGAAGCATTTTCCCCAGCGCTCTCAGACTTTCGGACAAAGCAGCAAGCTGATATGTAATGACAAAAAATAAATAAATAAAAAAAAATTAAAAAAAACACCACATGTGAAAGAAAGCAGGAAAGGCGATCACGGCACATTTCATCACTTTTAAACCAGAAGATGGCAAGGCTTCCCTTTCCGACACCGCCTTGTGCTACACATCACCTCCATGCTGGTTTCTTCCAGAGATCCCAAAAAGAAAAACAACGGAAACGTCGTCCTCTCCCTGTCGCTGTCTTTCCCGTCATCACGAGCACTTCAGCCCGTCGTCCTCTCGCCACATTCAGCACAGCCTAGCGCTGGTTTTATTGTAGACATTTTTTCAGCAAATTAACTCGGTCACAGAGATAAAGACACAGAGGGTTAGTTCAGTCTAAAAAGGCCAGAAGCCAAATCCATGTTATGTACATGGATCTGTAGTAATGGTGTGTAATCACAAGCTGTAGGGCATTTTACCATGAGTAATCTCTAGCAAGATACAGAATGTCCTCGTCACGGGTGGACAATCGTGTCACGCACGCGCGCGCACACAAGCACCGCTACAATATCTCCGCGGCAGTAGGATAAGATTCAGTCGGTGGTTATTAGCGGCTAAGTGGTGTTTGCTTAAGGACGTTTGCGGCTTGTTATGTTTTTGACATGGATCACGACTCTCTGTGTTGAGATTTTGAGCTCAAAATTGAAAATGTTATATAATTAAGGATCATCATTATTATTATTAGTAGTAGTAGTAGTAGATGTAAAAATAAGCTACAATTCAGAAACATGAACGATAAAATGAGCAGACTAAACTACAGTTCAAAGACCATGCTTCCGCCATCAGTACGATTTGCAAAGTTGTTTAAAGTGACAACAGATTTTGGAAATGAAGCTTGCGTACCATTCAGAATCACAACCTTTTTATCAGGCCATTTGTAGACTGTTTAAAAAAAAAAAAGAAAAGAAAAGAAAAGAAAAAAAAACAACAAAAAAACCAAAACTGTTTTGCGTTTGCGCTTCATCTCAGAATTTTTGTCCTCTGTCTCCAGTCCGTCGCATTTCTTCCCCCTCTGCTATTTGCCAGGTTTCGCGTTCGAACTACACCGCGGACGATCAACTCAGACTGACTGATGTTTTCAGCAGTCAGAAATTTGGCCCGTTTGAACAAGAGCTGGGCGTCTTGAGACTGATTTGTTTACATCTAGTGACATTCATATCTGAAGGAAAATGAAATTCAGTTCTTGAAAATCACTTCTGCCAGAAAGGACAAATGAGGCGTAAAAATCAGCCTAAACGTCCCACCTTAAGAGGGATAAGCACATCCTCGAGTGACTGATGTTCTTATGATTGACCCTACCCTTTTTCCATCCAAGAGGACGTTAATACAGCAGCGCGAGATCCTTAAAGCCGTCAAAATGTTTCATACAGTACATGACTCCTGGACTATAATGCATAATCCTAGACGCATAATGACGGTCCTAGACGCATAATGTCACAAATGCCAAGCAGAAAAGCCGGCGGAGATCTAAAACCCAATCAAAATGCTTACTCAAACCTCCTGATGGGAACCTTCAGATAAACAAACTGACAAAAACCCAGCTTTCGTTATTGATGTGTAGCAAAGAATGTGCGCGTCACCGATTAAAGGGGACTAGACAGCTGTTAAGTGGATTCTCAGCGTCAAAATGTGACACTT
Organism: Chrysichthys cranchii; assembly: GCA_030068335.1. Classification (NCBI taxonomy): domain Eukaryota; kingdom Metazoa; phylum Chordata; class Actinopteri; order Siluriformes; family Claroteidae; genus Chrysichthys; species Chrysichthys cranchii. The sequence goes on along the minus strand of JAQMCW010000037.1, from coordinate 24,294,052 downwards.
GGAGGAAATTAATTTCGAGCGGCAATTAAGGGGGGGGGGGGGAGTGAAAGCCGAACGTCGTGCGGATGGAACGAGATCAAGAGAAGCCAATGAGATGAAGGAGAAGAAGAGGGCGAAAATGATCGAAGCGGTGTCAGATTTTGCCGCTTCATCCTCGTTTCCCGGGACGCTTTGTACCCGTGTCATTCGATTCCTCCTAATCGAGTTACACGCCTTAAAACGGCACTGCTGAGCTCTGAAGCTTCCAGATCACCATGGGAATCTTACGTTCAGAATTACACCTGGAACACACCATTGGGGTTTTTCTTTGTTTTGTTTTGCGTTTTTTCCTGCACAGGCGTAATGAAAAGGGAGACGCACTGAATCTAAAGAACATCCACTTCAATTTTGCGTGAATTGCGTTGGAGCAATTGGAAAGTTTTAGCGCGCGTTTCAGAGGTAGAAAAAAAGGCTCAAGAATATTAGGGCGAGTGCTCTGAGACAAAGAGGATAAAGGGATGACGTTCAGAAGCCAAAAGGGGAAAAAAAAAACAACCCTGCTCCGACTCATGAAATAATGAAGCGCCTTTGAACCATGGTGTTAACTTGTACAACCTCTTGGATTATTGAGTCTTTTCGAGTACCATACTTCCCAACTGGATTAGAATTATTCATATTTGGCATGCGGTGCATCTATAAAAGGCATGCAATATACCGGAGGGTCCAAAAGCCTGAGAAGTGTAGAAACACGACGTGTCTGGAGTTCATCGCTGATCTAAAACTGATTTTAGTTACATGAACTTTGCCATCAAAGAACCCAATGGCTGAAAACTAAGAAATTCCCTACGGCATGGACGCTCCTTATATCTGGTGCAAGTCAAACTTGTGTCTGAAACTAACGTCTGGAGCGTGAATGTTTTCCGAACACCAGAAAGCTCCTAGGTGTCCTTCCGACAAGGAGACGAGATGGAACACGGCAAGGAGTTACAGGTGAAAGCTGGCAAGAGCAGAGATCTAATCATAAAACATATTAAGGTTCCTGAGGACATGAAAACCTGGCGATAGACCTTCGGGGACTTCTGACAATTCAGAATGTCTAGTAAAGCGCATATGATGGTTCAGACCCAGGGCGAGATCCCATTACATAGGCACGGTGATCGATGGAAAAATGATTAAAGCTAAAAGAGAACGAGCATCCTGACGACGACGATCCTAATATTGACGAGCGGTAGTCTAGAAGAATTGATCCTTGGCCATCCGATCGTGACGTGGGGGAAGCGAAGCCTGGGAGTCATGTGAGGGGTCACTGAACTGATGGCCCTGATGGAATTTCCCACAAAGCTTTGCTGTGGTCGAGTGAGCAAGACGGACGATCCGAAGCGATCACTTGCGAATGTTAAATAAGCTGACGATTTCACGTGAAGGTTGCACATGCATCGTTAGATCTGGCGAACCAGAGAAGATCCAATGGTGAAACCACCCATTGTTGGATCTCCAAGTTATATAAATGTCCAACTTTTAAAGATGAAAGAAATTCTCGTTCTTATATTGTGGTTATGCCACATTTTCGCAAGATGATTCGCTGAAGGGATTCTTCAAATGTGCACTTCCGTATTCAGTATTTAGGCTCAGTCCACCCAGGGGGACCGTTCAGGATGGCAGGGTAGCACACCTTAAAGCTCCAGGGTCCCCAGTTTCGCATCTTCTCCCATGTCCCAAAATGTGTCCGCAGGTCGCTTGCTCTAAATTGCCAATAGACATGAATGGGTGCATGATTGTTCGGGTGCACGGTACCCTCTCATGGCCTGGCATCCAATTTTGGACGTACCTGAACCTGGAGTCTTTGGTAGAGAAGGTATTTAAAGACACTCAAAGATTAACTCATGTTTTATTTTGATTTTTTGTTTGGTTGTATGTCATTTAAAAGTCTACCAGATGTCATTTTATTTATAAGGGCGGTGCACAGGTTCATGGCCTTTTTGAGCAAACTTGGAGTTAGTCTTCATGTAAAAAAAAAAAAAAAAGGTCTTTGAAGTAATCACTGATCGCTTCGATTGAAATGGCATTTTTATGCAACAGTTTCTGCAGCTTCCCCACTTCCATTTCCTTGGTGTACCACTTCATGGCTCATCCTCGAGCTCAAATTCACCTTCTCCAAACTTAGCAGACCAGTTCTTGACCGCAGGAATACTGACTACAGCATGGCCATGAACTTTGCAAATTTCATCTCTTGCTTCTGTGGAGTTTTTTTTCCACTGTTGAAGAAAACCAAAACGCATTGACAAATATCATAAATAATAAACCTTGCTGGGCTCCATGCCTGATTGATAAAAGTACCTAAAACATGTGCTTCTAGGTGGAGTTTTGATAAATAACGAAAGATATTTTCTAGGCCCCGCACTTACATCCCGCCCTCATACTGTATTTGCCGATTTGCTTTTGGAGTTCATATAAAACAGATTTTTTTTCATTTGTTCAGGCTGTTTATAGGCTTAACTCTTGTATAAAAAGCTTTACTTAAATCTTACTTCAGTTAAATCTGATCTATTCAAGTGCGAACGTGAATAAAACCCCGAGCTATAAATAAAGCCCATGTAACTACCTGCAGATGGTTCGGTCTTCTACCTCAAACAGCTTTACAAAAAGCAGGGCACACTTTCATAACCGCCTTTTTATTTGCGGCGAAAGCATCTCTAACTCCGATTCAATCGACGTTAGTAGATTTTTTGCCCTCGCCGTTTTAGATGGCGCTTTCGGTCCTCAGATCAGATTAGCCTCCTGGAGGTGTTTTTTCCCCTTTTGTTGGCTCACCATTGCAATTTCGGCCTCAATGAGTGCATGATTGACGTAAATTAGATGTGGACTCATCATCCACTTTAATAGGAGCACCTGTACATTCAGACAGTTATCTAATCAGCCAAATGTGTGACAGAACTGCAATGCAAAAAGAACGGCAGTTACAGGTCAAGAGCTTCGGTTAATGCTCAATTAATGGGCTGGTTTGTACATTTCAGAAACTGCCGACCTTCTGGGATTCTCTCATGCTCCAGTCTGTAGAGCTTACACAAAATGATGTGGTGGGGGGGGAGAAAACCAGATTGGTTTGAGCTGCCAGGAAGGCTATGGTAACTCATTTAATCACTTTTTACAACCGTGTTGAGCAGAAAAGCATCTCAACATGCCCCAACATCGAACCTCAAGGTGGATGGGTTGCAACTACACCACACTGGGTTCCACTCCTGTCATCCAAGACCAGGAATCTGAGGCTACAGGGAGCACATCACATCACAGACACAGGCTATAATGGGCACAAGCTGTTTGGACAGTTGAAGATAAGGAAGAAGAGGAAAAAAATAAAATCACCTGCTCTTTTTCCAGTCTTCATCTGTCCAGTCTGGATGACCCTGTGCCCATGATGGCCTCAGATGAAGCTCACTACTCTTTCCGCTGTATGCCAGTTTAATGAATTTCACGTGCTCAAATCTGCACGGACTTCGGTACAAACTAATAATGGTCAATGTGTTATGGAGTCTGGAGTGTGTATGCTGTGACATTGATATTCGGAGCACATTGTGCATTTCCTAAAAAGAACACTGGAGGTCCCACAGGCAGAAGATGCACAACCCCTACTAAGTTTTCCAACTCCTTTTCTCCAACAAATCTCTCTCCATTAACATCTCCTTCTCTCACTTTATTTATCATTCGTTCTCAGGGGTCAATGTATGACCTTGTTTGTGTCTCAACTGAAGGGTGGTGAAGCTGCAATGCCACCTGATCTTTCTTGCTTTGGCTTCTGTATCGATCTTCCAGCCTGCACTTTCCCAAGGACAGAAACCTGACCCGCACCATCCTTTCTTTTTTTCCCCCCTTCCATCTTCATCCTCTCTTTTTTTTTTTTTTTTTTTTTTTTTTTAAACCACACCCACATCTCCCTCCCTCACCCATGTTCTCCTGTAACTCGTCCCCTCCCGTCCCATTTAGCCCTCTCTCCCCCATTCTGTGCCCCCTCCTGAGGTCCCAAGGTTGCAATGACCAGCAGTATGAATTAATAATGTAGGGTACAGGATCACTTTCCGAAAAAACCATTTAAGCCGCTATTGTGTTACGAAATGCTGTGCATTTAGCTGGCTGAGTCAATAAGGCAGAAACGCTATAGGATAGACAGAATTGGCGCATGGCCTGGAGCTATACATGCACAATGTGGTCCGGGTCCTCCAAATGACCTTACGCTTCTCTCTCTTTTACAAATCACTCGGATCATTTTACTCACAAAAAAAAAAAAAAAAAAAAAAAAAAAAAAAAAAAAAAAAAAAAACACATTTTAGCTGTCCACAGCAATGTTCCTCCAGATCAGGATCAGAGCTTGCAAAAAAAATAAATAAATAAAAAAAATAAAACAATTCAAACATTAAAAAAAAACCTTTTGGCCTTGTTGTGGCACTGGTGGCACTGCAGTGGGTTGTGAGAATGTAAATGCGAGCTGTAAGGTCGGGAGCTTCAAGAAATGGTCAATGTTCATGGCAAACATCAGAACCGGGAAAAAGAGTGAGAACTACAGCTGGCCGCTTCTCAGTGCACAATATAAAAAGGGGTTGTTTGACGAGTACAACCAAATGGTCACGCTAAGCCGAGAGGAAACCGGTTTGGAAGGTGAGGAATAACCCAGGAGCCATCAAGATACAGGCCTGTCATGACTTGGAAACTTCTGGAACCCTGTCTACAATCAAGTGTGTTTTATATCATGGACTGAGAGGCTGTCATCCGACAAAGAAGCCCCTGCTCCAAAACTGATGTCTAAGCTCATATAAAGTTTGAAGCTGACCTCATGGACAAAAAGAAAGCATTCTGGAGGAAAGCTTTATTATGAGAAGACACAAAAATTGAGCTGTTTGACCACAATGACCAGTGATACAGAGGAACACTAACAACTGTTAAGCATGGTGGTGGTAGCATCATGCTCTGGGGCTGTTTTGCTGCCAGTGGAACTGGTGCTTTGCACAAAGTGGATGGAATAACCTCAAACCATCATTTAGAAGGTTGAAACTTGGACACAACTGCTTGTTACAAAGAGACAACGACCCCATACACACATCAGAGCTGGCTGAGGAATGAATAAAGCAGACCCACATTAAGCTTAAAACAAGTACTGACCTCAACCTTATCGAAACTATGTGGAGAGAGCTTAACCAAAATGGTCAAATATTCAACCAAAGTTCTGCCAGAAGCTTGCTGATGGCTACCAAAAGCATCTGGTCAAGGTCAAACTCATTAAGGAACATTTAACCAAATATTAGGCGTGCTGTATGTATATTTTTAACCCTGTTTATTGCAGAAAACCCAACCTAAATGAAAACTCATGCACCAAATTCTTAGATTTTTCTTGTGAAGATGCGTGTTGTACAATCATTATTCTGCAGAAGAAGAACAGCTCAAAGAAATCGCTGAAAGCCCAATACTGCCAGGAGATTCATATCCATGATGACCGTATATAAACTTCTGCCTGCTACTGAGTATGTTGCTTTGAAAGTCTCGTGGATGGTTAAAGGATAATGTTTCTTTCATGAGGATCTGTACATTAAAATCACAGACTACTCAAACATCATAACACATCCTCTAAATGATATCTTCTTAAAAATATCTCACTTGCAATGGTTTTTTACTACTGAGCAACAAAGCTAGCAAAGCAAAGAGTAAATAATATTAAACGAGCAGAGGTGAATCTTTTAGAGCAGCCATACAAAACCTTGTTTTCCACATCTGAACAATGTCCAGGATTAGAGAGGCACTGAAACCAGGTAGTGGTCCGATACTATGTTTGATTACTCGTTCTCTTAAAATACAAACTTTGATACCAACACTTGATACCGCCTGATATGTAAAGTGCACAAAATACATCATGGTGAAATTTACGGCACTCTGTCAGATCCATACTCGCCAGAGTTCATTGCGTAGAAGCACAGTGCAGCAGCCAACATAAACAGAGCTAAATAAAAATACTCCATGAAGTCTTCGATTGATCATTGCTAAATAGGTTACTCAATTCGCTATCAAAGCACATGTACTCATACTCACTTAATGCATCCCTATCCAGGACAAGCATTCAGACTTGACTCTCTTCCCAAAATCAATATGAAGCAGCAAACACCCCTTAGAGATAAAACTACAGCTTCTCTCCAGACCTCCAGTTCTTTCTCTGATGTCCACCAATACAAGCGCAGCTCAACATGTGTGTGCAAGACAGTTAAAAAAAAAAAATATATATATATATATACACACACACACACACACACACACACA